>AFRA01000809.1:0-17642 GCA_000223055.1 Claviceps fusiformis PRL 1980
AATTAACTATAATAATTAGCTTACTTTTAGTAAGAAAGTAAGGTATTAATATTTTTATAGTAAAATAAATTCTTAAAATTAATTAGTTTATTTAATAAAAAAAAAGATTTTTATTTTTTTAAAGATATTAAGTTTATTAAAATATAAAAATAATATTAATTTTTTATAAGCTTATAAATATAATATTATTTACTTTATTTAATTATAATACTTAATAAGCTAACTTTATATATATTAGTTTTATAATAATTATTATTAATAAAGCTACCTTTTAGGTATTTAAGGTATAAATCTTTAGGTTACCCTATATATAAATAATAAAAAAATATTTTATAGTATATAATATAATATTATTTTAAGCTATTTATAGTGCCTTTAAAATATAATTTTATAAAAGACTTAGAATTATATAAGCTATTATAAAAAATAACTAATTATTTAAATTAATATTAAATTAACTAAAATAAATAATTCTAAGGCATTAAAAAGTATTAATATAGCTATATTATATAACTATTATAATAGTAATGAAGGTATATAATTAAGCTAAGGTAATTTATTAAAAGCCTAACTTTTAAACTATTCTTTTACTTATAATAGTATAGCTATTATAATTATTATTTACTTTAATATTAATAAACTTAAAATTATTATATAAGAAAAAAGAAATAATACTTTTTTTACATAATATTTTTTATTTTTATAAATATTTAAGCCATTATTATAATAGATATAGTATAAGCTAATACTATTAATATATATTATATTATTAAAACTTATATAATAAAGCTGTTTTCTTTTAAACTAAAGTTACTGTTATTACTTAATACTTTTTTATTAAAAATATTTAAAGCTTTAAAATTTAAACTTTTTATTAAGTAATAAATAAAAAGCTATATATAATTTTAAATAAAGTAATTATTTTCATTATAATATAAATATTTATAAATAGCTTTATAATATTTAATAATATTTTATAATACTTAAGTTATTTAAATTAAATCTTTAGTATTTATAAACTTAGTATTTAGCTTACTTTTATTAAAAAATTTATAATTTTATTTAAAATTTAAAAAACTAATAAAATTAATATTTATTATAGCTATGTTTTTATTTTAATTATATTTAATATAAAAATAAAAATAAGCTTTAATACATTCCTTAATTTAGTATAAGTTAATATTTAAAGTAATATTATAATATTATATAATTATTATATAATAATTAAAATAAAGAATATTATAACTTATATAGTAATTTTTTATTTATTTATTAAATTTTACTTAAAGCTATATAAGTTTTATTATATTTATTTATATACTTTTATTTATAAAATATAACTTTTATTTAAAATAAATAAAAAAATCTTTAAATTATTTATTTAAATATTCTTTTAATTAATTCAACTTTATAATTATATATTTTTTTTAATAAAGATTTATATATATAATATTAAAGTATTTTAAAAAATAGTTTAATATATATTAATAATTACTATTAAACTTAAAGAATAAAGCTATTTATATTTAAATTTTAAGTAATAAGTTTTAATAAATAAAGAATTATTTATTATAATTAATATTAATAAAGTTTATCTTAGCCTTTAGCTTATATATTATAAAGCTTTATTAAACTTAAAATAAAGCTTTATTTTTATCATAAAACTTTTTTATTAAAAGTAGCTTATACTTAAGTTATATTTAATTAGTATATATTAAGGTATTTATATAAAATACTTAGTTTATTATAGTTATATAGTAATATAATTCTTTAAGTTAAGCTATTATTAAAGTAATAATTTTATAAAAATAATATAAGTTCTATATATTATTTAATTAAGCTACTTATTTATAATACTAAGAATTTATTATATTATTTATATATAAATAAATATTATAAATAATATTATAATAAATAATAATTATTATAAATTAGCTTAAATAGTAACTATAATTTAGTATTAATAAAGTTATTAGTATTTATAAGAAATAAGGAAAGACTACTATTTCCCTTTATTATATATTTATTTTATATATAATATATACTTATAGAGTTTACCCTATAGTTATAGTAAGTTGCCTTATGTGCTCCTCTCCTACTCCGCTAAGGATCTAAGCCTGTAGCTCATATCCATTACATTATTTATAATTAAATAAAGGCTTAAAAGCTATAGCTAAAGATATACTTATTATTTATAGCTAAACTCCTTATTATAATATTTAAATAGTAATTATTTTTATTATATTAAAAGATAATTTTAAAGGTAATAAAAAATCTACTTAAAGTAGTTATAAGTTACAAATTTAAATATTAGGTAAATTAAATACTATTAATTTAATTTAAAAGTCTTTAAATAAGCTTTATAGCTTTTCTTAGAGTAAATTCCTATATAAATTATTACTATAAGTTATAAACATACTTTATTAATTATTATACCTCTTTAAGGCTAGTATTTTTATTAATATAATAACTATAAATATAGTAATGCTTTTATATTTATAGAGAGATTAGTATACTAAACTTAAGAATTTATAAATAATAAATATATAAATAATTAAAAAAGCTTAAGTAATAAATTTAAAAAATATAAAATAATAATATATTTAAGCTTAATAGTTTTAAAAAGAAATTCTTTTTTATACTACTTAATAAAAGAGAAAATAGGCTAATAGGTATTATTTACTAGCTAATTATAGTAGCTATTAGTATTATTAATAATAAATTTATCATTAAAAGTCTTAATTATTAGCTATATTAAGGCTTATAATATATTATAATAATTAAATCTTTAGGTATTATTATTACTTATAAAGCTAATTTTATTTTATTATTAGTTATATTTAAAATCTATTATATAATGATTTATAGTAAAATGTTTAAGGAGGTTACTTTAGATTACTGAACTTTACGTTAATAAGCCACTAACGAAAAGCGGGTCGATACGTTGGCGTAGCCTTCTCGGCTAAATAATTTTTAAAAACTACGCTACATGTACTGTAATGCAATGCTCTGCACTCCGCACAATCCCAAAACTATCGGCATCCCTCCCACAGTACCTGCCTTGGTACTAGCACCCACTCGCGTAGCTACCTGGGTGCTTAGCTGAGGAGACACTTCACCGCGCCATCCATCATTCCTGCCCAAAGGCTCAACTTGCGCTCAAGATACCAGCAGCAGCGATAAGAATTACGCTGCTTTGGTGCTGCGTTTTGACTTGTCAACCTCCAAATGAACGACACAACGACTATCGACGATGACAACCGCTCACAGAAGCGCAGCCACGCTGACTTTACTGAGCAGGATGGTTCAGGTAAGACTTTCCGCTTGCTCCAAAAAGGATTCTTGGCTAAGATACGGTAGACTACTCTTCTGGAGACGATATTGGCCCTCAACTTCCATCTGAAGTGCCCAAGAAAAAGCGGCGCGTTCTTCCCTACGAAAAGCTCTATGTTGCAGCCCTACCAAAGTCATCTCGTTACTCGAGATCACTTATGCACAAGGAGCAAGTCCTCTTTGTGACATGGACGCCTCTGACGGAATTTCTCATCACGGTATCTGTTGATGGCGTTGTTAAGTTTTGGAAGAAGGTAGATCAGGGCATCGAATTTGTCAAGGAATTCAAGGCACACAGCGGCGAGATCAGCTCCGTATCGGTAAGCATTGACGGCCGAAGTTTTGCAACAGCTGGCACCGACGAGACGATCAAAATTTTCGACGTCATTACTTTTGATTTGCTCTCCATGCTTCCTTTGAGCTATGTTCCCAAATGCGTCTGCTGGGTGCATCAGAAAGGCGCGTCGTTTCCGATTCTAGCTGTGTCAGAGGAGTCAAAACCCCTGATTCATCTGTACGATGGTCGCGGCGAAAGTGAAGTTCCCATACACAGTATTAAAGCCCTTCATCGAAGCCCTGTGCATTTAATGGCGTTCAACGACAAATTTGACTGCGTTGTCTCGGCAGATGAGACAGGCATGGTGGAGTACTGGCAGCCAAATAAAAGTTACGAAAAACCTGACAATGTCTTTGAATACAAAAGCTCGACCAACCTGTTTGATTTCAAGAAAGCCAGATCTATACCGACTTGCTTGACTGTTTCGCTCAGCGGCAAGAGTTTTGCGGCCTTCTCTGTCCCAGATCGAAAAGTCCGTATCTTTGATTTTGAATCCGGAAAACTTCAGCGCACCTATGACGAATCTCTTCAAGCTATTGAGGATATGCAAAAGGCTGGCGCCGCTTCTCATAATTTAGATGGCGTTGAGTTCGGAAGGAGGCTCGCACTGGAACGAGAAGTGGACTCGCAGATGTTGCGACACAAATCGAATATCATCTTCGACGACTCCGGTAACTTTATTGTGTATGGATCCATGCTAGGTATTAAAGTGCTCAACACCTACACAAATCAAGTTGTCAAGGTCTATGGCAAGGACGAGAATTTCCGTGCTGTCAATATTGGTTTGTATCAGGGCCAGCAGCTGAAGAAAGGCATTTTCTCGGTCGAGATGGGGGCGTCGAACAATCCGCTATTGCAAGAAGCGGAAAACCGAGATCCGATTCTCGTCGCCACCGGCGTCGGTAAAGTTCGCTTTTACATGTTCACCAATGAAGACGATATCTCCAAATCGACGCGAGACATCCAGAATGAGCGACCAACCACGCTGGGTATCAAGACTGAGGGGAATGTTAAAGCGGCGGAGACAGGGAACGCTGCAGTTATCCATACCAACTTTGGCGACATCCGCATCCGCCTCTTTCCTGAAGCGGCACCAAAAACGGTTGAGAATTTTGTCACGCATGCAAAGAACAACTACTACAACAACACAATCTTCCACCGGGTAATCAAGAAATTCATGATCCAGGGCGGGGATCCGCTAGGCGACGGCACTGGCGGCGAAAGCATTTGGGGCAGAGAATTTGAAGATGAATTCAGTAGCCTAAAGCACGACAAGCCGTTCACCGTGAGCATGGCCAACGCGGGACCCAATACCAACGGCAGCCAGTTTTTCATTACCACGGAAAAGACGGTAAGTGGTCACGCTACTCTCCGCCACCCCGGACTAGGACCCCTGTCAGTTTGTACTAATGATTGACAGCCCTGGCTAGATGGTAAGCATACCATTTTTGGACGAGCCACTCAAGGCTTTGATGTTATTCAGAAAATCGAAAGCGTCAGGACGTACAAGGAAAAACCCGAAGAAGACATCAAAATTCTTAACATTGACATCACATAGAAGAGAAAAAAAAAACATCATTATGGTATCAACTTGGTCCAGTCTCAATTGACGTTGTTATTTCTGACAAAATTCCAACGCAGTAGTGGGCTGTCTAAGAATACAGTATCAACCATAGGGTTTATCGAGAGCTGTTACTCCCGGGGCTAGCAAACAAAATCGTATCGGCCACGACCAGTTAGAGAGTGCGTAAAGCTACCTGCGGGTCAAATACGACAGCGCGGGCGCCCGCCGTTTCGCATGATCGGTACTTCCTGATGTGATCCATGCCAATTAGGGCTATTACATGTGCCATATGACTATGACTCTCGCTTTTTCCTGAGCCTCACTCTTGTTATGTTTAATCTGTCCTCTTGGTCTACACCATGAGTTGGCATGGACGAATTGTGCCCCTTTTCTTCATCTCTGCCCTACCGCATTAAGACTTGATCAAAGTTGTCAGTTGCGTTTGCTGCTTTCCAACTACCATAAGTCAGCCCATGAATGGTGGCTTTCTCAAGTGTTTACAGCCGGAGTTGTCAGGAGATAAATGCTTGCATAGGCATATGAAAGTGAAACCAAATAATGGCACGTCGGAGGCAAGCAGGTGCTGCTGCACCCAAGAGAAGAAGTCGCAAAGGATGCTGGTAGGTTGCTCTTGAAGTACCAAAACTTGCAGTTGAGACTAACAAAGGTCCCAAAGGCCATGCAAAGCCCGCAAGGTAAAGTGCGGAGAGGAGCATCCTGCTTGCAAGAAGTGAGTTTCTAAGTTGCTCCACTCTCTTCTGCAGTTGCGTTGGCCATATGCCAGAATCTTGTTTCTCAATGATTATCCTTTAAAGCCAGAGAAAGAAAGTGCTGACTAGCGAAAAAGTTGCGTCAAAACTGGCGATATTTGCGACTACAGCGTACGATTGAACTGGGAAGGCCGCCGTACGAAACGTCTCTTACCGGACAAAAATGGGTTTGAAAGTCTAACTGTGCCTTCCAAGCGGTTTCAATGGCTCCATCACGACTTCAGCACTGAGAATGGCCAAATTATAGAAGTGGCTATCGAGAATAACCGAGGACCGGAAGTTGGCAGCCCTTTCGACCGTCAGTCGGAGCAGTCTCGATTCCCAACTTGCGTCTCATTGACAAACTCAGACAATAACTTACCTGCTTTCTGTTACCACTGTGGGAAACATCACACGGGTGACATATTGACATTGATCGATGAATCCATGCAGCTCTATTCGGGTTCGACGGACCGAGGAAGTTATGTCGGCAAAATGCATTCGGATGATTCGAAGGACATCGACTTGTCAAGGCCTCCACACAAAGGTTTTCATCCGAATGCGACAGAAGCCAGTGCCCATCGAAAAGATAACGAGTCTTTCGCAGAGTTTCCGAAGCTAGACGTCCCGGAGCGCCAATTTGCGACTCCTTCGGCTGAACAATCCGCAGCCGTCTCGTCCACCACATTATTTCCATGTCCCAGAACAAATGGCGAACTACCTACGCGTGCAACCTCTTGGCGCGGCAATTATACTGCCCATCATACAAATTTGGAACCTCTCCGGTCATCCAACTCCGCAGAATCATGGATTGTCGAAGATAGGGAACCTCGGGAATCCGCAAAGCAGTCGGGCTGTCTGTGGGAAGCTCTTGATATGAACAGGTTCGGGGGGCCTTTGAGCGACTTGCATATATATCCTTACGAGATTGGGACATCTTACGCTTTTGATGAAGGGGAAATGGACGGAAATCTACAGCAAAGTGCTGGTGATAATGCAAACCTTGTATCTCACCAGACGTGTATATTCAAGCCGAGTACCATATCCTTTGGAGAGCAGGTTTTGTCCCTAACACAGGCGTGATGCGGCGCGAGCAATCAAAATTCAGTCACTACTATGACCAGATAATACCAGTTGCAACACCGTACGTAGTCTTCGAGTCTTTTGGCAGGCGTGTAAGATATGCTCAGGCTCCAATGGTTATTGAACACGTAATTTCGCGAAAATGAAAGTCCAGTTCTGAGAAAGCCGTCTGAACTTGCGGGTGGGTGTAAGGCAAAACGTAATTCATGAGTCTGCGGCGAGCAACACCCACAGCAGACAGGCGGCTTAGTGGTAGACCGTAAGATAGCAGTCGTCATTTTATAAATCAACTGTTAAGTCGTGGAAATCCGACTGTCTGTACATCATTTCAACCATCATATTTCCTCTCGGGTATGTTCTTTTTTTTTTTTTTCTTCTCTCTTTTTTCGCACTGAATAATAAGCAGTACAGTTGACTCTGATGAAAATCCCCAGTGCTCCATCACAATGCAGACAGCGATCCGTTGAGAGAACTAGGCAAAATGGCAACCATGCCATTGACAAGTGACTGTCTCATGACTCTGCTGCTAGGCCTACTCGTCTATAAACTGCCCGTCAGGCCAACCTTTCCCTTTTCTGTTTTGAACGCAAGACGCTGACTTGGAAAAGGTCGTCATCATCCACAGCTGTTGCGATGCGACTCCTCTCGCCTGATGTGGATGGCCGAGTGAGCACAGGGCGTTAGTAGCATGTGTCGAGCTAACCTAACCGGTCCCCAATAGTATCTCATCCCCAAAATAGCTGTAACGAAGGTCAATGGTTCGTCTGTAGCTTGCTCGAAAGGGGGTTGGGGGGGTTGAAAATCATGGGCAATCTGACGACTGGCCTGCGAGTTGATCCCGTCCGCCCCCCTCATAATCATTTTCATCACAACCGAGCCATCAGAATGCGGTGACAATTTGAACGGACCATTCTCCCGAAATATGCACCAGATATGCTCGAGTTCTCAATTGTATTGCTAATTCAACGACGCGGTGTCGAACGGCATGTTTCGGGCTTGACTATCAGTTGTTACAGCAATGGTTTGCCCATCGCTCGCGTACCTGAGGAAGCACTATCATGACAAAAAGAAGCTGCTGGAAAGCTTGCTGCAGTCCGCCCGGTACTGTAAATCACATGTCTAAGCCGGAAACATTCGCATGTGAGATGTAGTGGAGATGGCGGCTGTCAATTGAGGTATTTCACCGGACTGGACGGGAACTCTTGCGTCGAAAATGTATTTAAAACGTGGGTCGATCAACTCCAGGTTGAAGCAACTGCCGAGCGAGGCTGGTTGTTTCCTTTCCGGATGTCTGACGGCGAAGAATGAGGTGCAACGTTTCAGGCCGCCGAGCCAGTTCATGGGCATGAAGCACATGTGAGTGATCGATCGCCCTTTCAGATGAGTCATGTTCAGGGCGCAAATGGTCTTCTCCAGGAATTATAAGGAGGTGTATTCTACGCGGGTACTCCTCATCGAAATCTAGGACGAGGCTGCTCACGTGAACAACTCGTTTCTGACGTGACTGCAAGAAATGATAAGGAAAGCTAAATCACAACATACTGTCTCGGAGTGCCGGGACGGAAGTGAAGTGAAAGCGTAAATGTGCGAAACCGGCGTTGGCTGGCCTGAAGTTTTTCCACTCTCCAATCATATATGGTTACTGCGGTATATCGGTTCGCTCGGCTCTCGCTGGAATGTGCTTTGTAAGAGTAATGATGACCCGTCGTCGATCGGTCTCGGCAGTTTATTACGACTTGGCACGTCGTCCACGTCCAAAGCGAGTTGTGCGGCAGATGGGAACGTGCTGTCTGTATGTATATGTATGTACATGTCTAGTGGACATGGTGGTTGAGGGTTATATTGGAGCGGGAAAAAAAAAAAAAAAAAACCACTACAACATAAAGGCACTATAATAACGGCAGTTGAGATGGAATAGTCATCGTGAAAACGTCACAATGCATATACACAAAGACCAAGAACGTTTCTGAATATAACATTGAGACGAAGAGAATTATCGCGCATTAAATTCAATGTTGTTCGATAGCACCCAAAAATATACCTTGCTCTGCATGCCTTCTGCCAGCATTGAGCAAGCAAGGCACCCCAGCTGGGTCCTGGCCAATGACGTCTGGGGCATTTAAAAGTCAATGTGCTGGCTGACTGCTCCACGTCGCTCTCCGACTCCGGCTAGGCAAGTTTCAGTTCGCTGCCGAGCACATTGAACGTTGAACGTCTATCCAATGTTCGGACCCCCCACATGCTGTGTAGATGAATTTTCTCCGCTGCCGCATTCTCGTGTTTATTTTGTATACAAGCTCTGGCCGCGTCTTTCCGCCTGCCTCCTCCGTTGGATATCTGGACGCCTGTTTCTCTTACCTTATATAATGTCGGTTAGTACAACCCGTCCATCCATTCGTGCTGCTTCAATGCAATATTTGCCCCTCCTCCACGACGGCGGGGTGATTTCCTTACTGACGGTGCACCTCTTCTCAAACAACAGTTCTTCATTGAAAACAAAAATGTCGGCAACAAAGCCGACTCCGAGGATTGGAGAAGTATGCAATTATGCGGTCCCGCGTTCAAACGGTTTGCCTTCCGACCTTTGCTCAGATTCGCCCACACTGCGGTGCGCAGAGAAACAAACAGACGAATTGCCGGTTACAAGTTACGGTGGCGCTGACTTGGTATGAAAAGTTCGTGGCTATAACCCTCTTACCCCTCCGGATCTGCTCCAGCACGAAATACCACAAACTGCCGAGTCCAAAAAGACCGTCATTGAGTCGAGAGACGAGGTTGCTGCTATCGTGAATGACTCTGATGAGCGCAAACGTCTCCTCGTCGTTGTTGGCCCGTGCTCGATCCATGACCCCCAAGCGGCTCTGAAATATTGCGATCTCCTTCTTCAAGCCCGTGAGAAGCATCGCCATGAGCTTCTCATCGTCATGCGATCCTACCTCGAAAAGCCCCGGACCACTGTTGGCTGGAAGGGTCTGATCAACGACCCTGACATCGACGGTAGCTTCAAGATCAACAAGGGTTTAAGGCTCGCTCGTCAGCTCTTTGTAGACTTGACGAGCAAGGGCATGCCTATTGCCAGCGAAATGCTCGACACTATATCTCCCCAGTTTCTTGCTGATCTGCTCTCCGTCGGTGCAATCGGCGCTCGAACCACCGAGAGCCAGCTGCATCGTGAGCTTGCCAGTGGACTGAGTTTCCCCGTTGGTTTCAAGAACGGCACAGATGGCTCGCTTGGCGTAGCTATTGACGCGATCGGTGCCGTGAAGCACCCTCACCACTTTTTGTCTGTGACGAAGCCTGGTGTCGTAGCTATTGTTGGAACGACTGGTAACGAGGACTGCTTCGTCATCCTACGTGGCGGTACCAAAGGCACCAACTATGACGCTGCAAGTATTGCCGAGGCCAAGGCTGCTCTCGAGAAAAAGGGCATCCCTCAAAGGCTCATGGTTGATTGTAGCCACGGAAATTCACTCAAAGACCACAATAACCAGCCCAAGGTTGCGGCCGTCGTTGCAGAACAGGTTGCCAAGGGCGAGAATGGCATCATGGGCGTCATGATTGAGAGCAACATTAATGAGGGTGAGCTCATCCCCCCTCCCGTTCCCCCAAGAATTTCTTTTTTTTTTCCCCTTGAACACAAAGTTATCAGGAGTAGGGACAACCAAACCAAGCTAACAGTCTTTCTCTCAAAGGTAACCAGAAAGTGCCTGCGGAGGGCAAGTCAGGCCTCAAATACGGGGTCAGCATTACAGATGCTTGCATCAACTGGGCAGATACTGAGGTGGTGCTGGACCAGCTGGCAAATGCTGTCAAGCAAAGACGACGGGTTGTCGACGCCAATGACCACGCATAGATACCCTTATCCTGAAACAGAACAAAACTTGTTCGCTCATGGCTTTCTGAGATTTCGGGAGGACGCGTCACGCTTAGCCTTTCAATGACAATATTGTTTCTTGTATTTTTTGCCTCTTTTTGCCCAAATGAAAAAGAATCGCCTCGTAAGTTGACTTGAGGTTGATGGTGAAGTTATCTCGAAAAGAGTATTAAAATAGTGAAGTAGGATACAGGTAGAGAGGTATGGTGATTACATGTTTTTCAAGTAGGATTTTAACTCGTAATCTCGTGGTTGACCTGCAGACCTCTTTAGCATTCCACTGAGTCGATCACGAAAATTAGGGGATAATTGATTCATAATAGAACACATACCCAACTATGCAAGCCAGTCTTTTCTCACTATTTTATTGTACAATCAACTATTTTTTTATAACTGATTCTTTACAATATTGCTCTAGACGAAAATGACACATAATACTAAAGCACTAAAATATAATGTGCAATCTTAAACATTGTGATATGATATATAGAATAAAGAACAAACCAGTGTAAATTGTTCACTAACACTAGTATAACACTAAGAATTTAACCATGATATATAGATGAAGCTATTAAAAAGAAAAAAAATCTAACTACCCTAAAATAGTCTAAGTTATAATATAATATGATAAATATACTTTAAAAAGTATTAAATTAATATATACTTTAGCTTATTAAACTAAATTATTTATAATATTAAAGGAAACTTTACTTTTATTAAATTTTAATACTTAGCTTATTTTTTATTATTAATATAGCTGAAGTTTTAATAAAAGCTTATTATAGTATTAATAAAATTAAAAAATATTATACTTTATATAATGGATTTAAGCTAGAGGCTTGGATCCTTAGCGGAGCAGGAGAGGAGTATATAAGGCAACCCACTATACCTATAGGGTAAACTCTATAGATATACATTATATATAAAATAGATATATAGTAAAGGGAGATAGTAGTCTTTCCTTTCTCCCTATAGATAATAATAACTTTATTAACACTAAATTACAGTAGCTATCTAGGCTAGTCTATAACACTTTATTATAAAAAGTATATAATATTATTAAAAGCAAGATAAATAATATTTTTACCTAAGTATAATATCTTTAAAAAAAATTATAAAAGCTATTAATAACTTAGCTAAGCTTAATAGCTTTATTTTAATGCTACTTAGATTTAGAGTATACTTATACTTAATAATTAAATTACCTCTAAACTTTATAATTACAAAAACAGCTATGATTCGTTAGAGGGCTATTAATAAAAGCAAAATACCTTACTAATTATTAACTTTTAAATACTGTAAATACCTATAATGGGCTGAATATAATAGTAATTTAAAGGCTTATATTATAATTTAATATCTATATTTAGTAAAAAAAGGTAGTTAATATAGCCTTTATAAGTACCCTATTATAAATAGTGCTATAGAATTTCATAATACTATTATAAAGCCTTATATATAAGCTAAGAAAACTGACTATACTTTAAACTCTTTCAGAAAGAAAAAAGAATAATATAATACTAATAATAGTATTAAAGAAACTGAATACAACTTTTAAACTTTTTATTAAAAATTAAAATTTCTAATAAAGCGATTCTTTAATACTAAAACCATATTAAAGTAATACTATGTTAATAAGATATAGAGCTAAAATATACTTCAAGAAGGCTACAGGGCTAACTAAAGATATTTTTCATCACCTTTTAGGCTAATAAGCAACTAAAGTAGTCCCTTACTACCTTTTATAGTAATAAAGAGTTTAAGGGGAGTGTTACGGTCTAGAATTAGCTGACTTAATGCCTAATCCATTGGGCCAAAGGGTCTGCCGCGGCCATCAGTTGGTGACTAGGGCAAATATAGGCCCTTATAAGGTATTTCTAGCACGTAATAAATGTAGGGGCTATTATAAGCTAGCTGTCCTTAGCTAGTATAATTAAATGAGGGTTATAAAGTTTAATACTAATTAAAGGAACCTTTTAAGCTAGTTTATATAATTAATAGTAGGGAATTGAAAGCCTTTAGCTAACTAAGGTTCTTAAGCTTAATATTAGCTAGTCTACTGACCTAAACTCCCTAGCTTATAGGTAGACTTAATGCCTTAAATAGACCTACTAATCTAGAATTTCTGTAACTTTATATAGTTAGGACTTAAATACACGTAATTGCTACTAGCTACTATAGTCTAGAATTAGCGAACCTAATGCCTAATCTATTAGGCAAAAAGGTGTACTGCAGCCATTAGTTAATAGCTACGGCGACATTCCAAGCACGTAACAGGAAGGGTATTTAGTTTTTATAAAGAATTTAATAATAAAAAAGATGTAAAAAAAGAACTTAAAAAACTTATATCAAAGATTTTAATAGTGCTTGAGGAATTTATAGCCTTACCTATTATAAGAAAAAGGTATTAAAGTAGCGAGCTTAGAGAGAGGAGTAGCTTAAAGGTATTTCTTTTTACTAAGCTAAATTTATAAGTCTTTTTAAAGATATAAAAAAGAAGAAAAAAAGGATAAATAACATTACATAAAAGGTATATAAAAGATAGATAGCTAAAGAGAAATAGTATTAAAGAGGTTTAAAAAAAACAGAATAATATAAGAAAATTATAATATTAAGGTAATTGTTACGGTCCGTTCCCAGAGGCGGAACCCACCTCACAAAAGGAGGGTTCCGCCGCACATAGCTAGAGAAAACAACTTTAACTATATATACACTTAATTACCTACCTATAACTTAAGTATTCCTTCTCCTTATAACTTTATAATATACTATACCTATTATATAAGTACCTTTATTTATATACAATATTGAGTATATAGTAAGTAGTAGTAATTATATATTTCTTTTATATACTTATTTACTATATAAAAGCTAATAATAAAAACTATAAACCTTATATTAATAATAAAAGAAAACTAGTAAAGTTTACTTATTAGCTTAAATTCTTTAATTATTAGCTTTATTACTAAAAACTAACTATAGTAAATCTATTATTTTTAAGCTTTTTATTAAAACTTCCCTAACCTTAAAAATAAAAAAAAATTACTTTTATTATAAAAAAATATTAAAAACCTTTAAACTCTTATTAAATATTATTATATTAATAGTAACCTTTAAATTTATCGAAAGCCCTTAGCTATTAAAAGACTTATTTATTAAAACCCTATAAATTTTACTATAGTTAATATAAAATAAAAATTAATAAAAAGTATTATTTATAAAGCTAAGCTAAAATAATTTTTTAAATAAGTAAATTTAGTATTAGTGTTACGGTCCGTTCCCAGAGGCGGAACCCACCTTACAAAAGGAGGGTTCCGCTGTATATAGCTAGAGAAAACAACTTTAACTATATATATACTTAATTACCTACCTATAACTTAAGTATTCCTTCCCCTTATAACTTTATAATATACTATACCTATTATATAAGTACCCCTATTTATATATAATATCTAGTATATAATAAGTAATAGTAATTACTATTTCTTTTATATACCTATTTATTATATAAAAGCTAATAATAAAAACTATAAACCTTATATTAATAATAGAAGAAAACTAGTAAAGTTTACCTATTAGCCTAAATTCTTTAATTACTAGCTTTATTACTAAAAACTAACTATAGTAAATCTACTATTTTTAAGCTTTTTACTAAAACTTCCCTAACCTTAAGAATAAGAAAAGACTACTTTTATTATAAAAAGATATTAAAAACCTTTAAACTCTTACTAAATATTAATATATTAATAATAACCTTAAGATTTACCTAAAGCCCTTAGCTATTAAAAAACCTATCCACTAAAACCCTATAGATTTTATTATAGTTAATATAGAGTAGAAATTAATAAAAGGCATTATTTATAAAACTAAGCTAGAATACCTCTTTAAATAAGTAAATTTAGTATTAAGAAATAAGATTATAATACTAAAGAATAGTTTAAAATATATAAAAAATACCTATAATATAGGTATATATAATATTTCTAAAGATAAGTTAATAAAAAATATAGTAAGTATAGAAATTAAGGGATTACTAAAGACTTTAAATATTTTATAATATATTAAGGAAAACTATACTTCCTTATAGAAAAGGGACTATATTAATATTAGCTTCTATTAGGAAATTATTCTAAAAATAAGAATTAATTTTTATTTAACTTTTAATATATTAAATCCCCTTTTAAAAACCTTATTAAATCCTATAAAAATTAACTAATATAAGGTAATTTCCTACTTACTTAGTAGTTAAAAAGAATATATACTTTCTTTATAGGTAACTAAATCCTAAGAATAATAGTATAAGCCTAATATATATAATAAATTCTAATAGTTTTTTACTAATATATATAATTAGTAAGAGTTTATTCTTAGTAAAATCTACTATAGTAGTATAAAAGAAATTAATAAAGTAGTAACCTATATAATAGCTATACTAAAGGCTTTTAAACTAGCTAAATCCTACTAGTAAATTATAAAGTAAGCCTAATACTCTTTATTAATCTTTAAATAGGTTCTAACCTTAAATATATAATACTTTATAGTATTTTTTAAAATAATAGGTATATAAATATAACTAGCTTATGCTATAACTCTTAATACTTTTTATACTAAAACTTCTTATCTTTAAGGGTATTTAGTTAATAAAGAGTTTTATAAAACTTTATATAACCCTTTACTTTATAATAAGCTACCCTTTAGGAATGCTATATATACTTAAAGACTATTATTAATACTTATAAAATAGTAACTTAAAGATAAAAACCCTTATAATAATCTAGCTACCTAAGCCTTAAAGATAATAAACTATTTAATAAAACCTTTCTAAAAACTTAGTAATATTAAATACTTTAACTTTAAAATAGATATAAATAATGTTAATAGTAAAGCTATTAAATATAAAGGTAAATTTATTATTTTTATAAATATAAACCTTTAAATTTAAATAGTTAGGGACTACTATAGCTATATTAGCCCTAACTATTAAGAATAAATTATATACTAAGTTTAGTATCTTTTTTATAAAGCTATTTATATATAATACTACTAGTATTTTAATAATATAAAAAGAGCTATAATATTTTATAACCTTAAGTTAGTATTTACTATAGTTAAGAAAGAATTTAGTATTAAAATTTAAAATACTATTACTTAGCTTAATTAAGCTAAATTTACTAAAAATAATATATTATTTAAAATATTTTTATAGGAATTTATAATAAAGGTTTTTTTATACTAAGGCTAATAAAAAATTTACTAACCTTTAGCTTTTTACCTATCTTTACTATAAGCTTTATATAAAGCTTTAATAAATCTATCTTTAATTAGTAAAATTTAACTATTAAAATATATATATTAACTTAATAAAGGGTAAGAGGTATAACCTTAAGGACTTTATTTTAGGTAATAAAACCTACTATAAAATTAAGAGGAGTAAGGTTTAAGCCTTTACCTACCTTTTTATAAAGAACCTAGATTTAATAAATAATAATACCCCTTATTTTATTATAAAGGCTTATTAAAATAAGCTACCTTATTATAATAGCTATTATAATAATAGTTATAGCTTACTTTAATACTAATAGAGTAGTTACTACTAATACTTATAAAGCTATAAATAATATTATAATTTTAGTAATAGGTATAATAGGAATTATTAGCTTTAGAGCTATTTATACCTTTTTTAACCTAATTATAGTTACTTTTATAAGGGTTATAAAGGGGCTTTATTGTAGTTCTCTAAGGAACCTAAAAAAAATATACTAATAGCTACTTTAAATACTAAGGAGGTAGATCCCTTTAGGTAATAAAAGGAAACTAAGCTTAAATACTATAACTTCTTTAAGTACCTTTAGTATAATTATAAAGGTTATAAACTATAATTTTATAAGAAATAGGTACTTAAAGAAAGTAATAGTATAAACTATATAGTTATAATAAATAACTTTAATATAAAAGCTAAGGAGTTTTACTTTATATTTTAAAAATACTATATAGTTAAGGAAGGTATTATTAAAAGTAACTTAAATAAAAATAAATTTAATTTTAAAAATACTTTCTATATTAAAGAGTTTATACTTCCTTTTAATATATACTATACAAAAATTATAGTATTTAAAGAATTAATTAATAGCTAGGTTATTAAGGTAGTAATAAGGCTATATTAATTAGAAATTATTAAAATAAAAGGTAACTACTTATTTTAAAGTAAACCTTTATTTTAATAACTAAGGGTAAAACTATAAATTCTACCTTAATATAAAGACTTTATTAATATTAGTTAATAAAAAGTAGCTTTAGTAAAATAATTATAATATTTAATAGGGAATTTAAAAGCCTAAACTTATAAATAGTATAAATTTCTTTTTTTATATTATAAAAACTATTACCTTTAACTTTTATATTAAGAATAAAGCTAGAGAAAAATTAATATTTAATTACTTTATTATAACTATTAATATAATAAAGAAGCTTATATTAAAATTATTAATTAGTATAGATTTTATATATAATTATAGTATTAAGATTAACTTTATTAACCCTAAGGTTATTTTTAAACTATATATAATATAACTATACCTAGCTATATTTTTTACTTTACTAATATAGTTCTAACTAAAAGGGTTATTATAATATATTATATTACTATATTACTATATAGCTTAGAATTTATATTAATTTTTTAAAAATAATTATATAATATAT
>AFRA01000810.1:0-17648 GCA_000223055.1 Claviceps fusiformis PRL 1980
CAACATTAGTTTATAGTAAATTTACTTTATATAGAATTAAATTATTATTATTTTATAGTTTTAGGCCTATAGCTTATAATATTACCTTTCTTTTTTAATATTAATATACCCTTATATTAAAAAAATCTTTTATAGTTTTTATTTTATATTTTATTTAATAGCTTATTAATAAACTATACTATAAGCTTATTACTTAGTTATAATTATATACTTATAAAAAATATTAAGCTATATACTTTTAGTGTCTTTATATTTAAGCTTCTTTAAGGCTTTATTTATTATTTTTATTTATTTTTTACTTTTTTTTCTTTATTATATATATTGTTTTATAAAGCCTTTAAAGTAAATTATTATAGTCTGTTCCTAGAGGCAGAACCTACCTCACAAAAGGAGGGTTCCACTGTATATAGTTAAAGAGAATAACTTTAACTATATATATACTTAATTACCTACCTATAACTTAAGTATTCCTTCTTCTTATAACTTTATAATATACTATACCTATTATATAAGTACCCTTATTTATATATAATATTTAATATATAATAAGTAGTAGTAATTACTATTTCTTTTATATACCTATTTACTATATAAAAGCTAATAGTAAAAACTATAAACTTTATATTAATAATAAAAGAAAACTAATAAAGTTTATTTATTAGCTTAAATTCTTTAATTACTAGCTTTATTATTAAAAACTAATTATAGTAAATTTATTATTTTTAAGCTTTTTATTAAAACTTCTCTAACCTTAAAAATAAAAAAAAATTATTTTTATTATAAAAAAATATTAAAAACCTTTAAACTCTTGATAAATATTAATATATTAATAATAATCTTTAAATTTATTTTAAGCCTTTAGCTATTAAAAAAACTTATTTATTAAAACCTTATAAACTTTATTATAATTAATATAAAGTAAAAATTAATAAAAAGTATTATTTATAAAGCTAAGGTAGAATACCTTTTTAAATAAGTAAATTTAATATTAAAAAATAAAACTATAATACTAAAGAATAATTTAGAATATATAGAAAATACCTATAATATAAATATATATAATATTTTTAAAAATAAGTTAATAAAAGACTTAATAAATATAGAAATTAAAAAACTATTAAAAACCTTAAATATTTTATTTTATATTAAAAAAAACTATACTTTTTTATAAAAAAAGAACTAGATTAATACTAGCTTTTATTAAAAAGCTATTTTAAAAATATAGATCTACCTTTATTTAACTTTTAATATATTAAATGCCCCTTTAGAAACCCTATTAAATTCTATAGAAATTAACTAATATAATATAATTTTCTACTTACTTAATAATTAAAAAAAATATATACCTTCTTTATAGGTAATTAGATTCTAAGAATAATAATATAAGCCTAATATATATAATAAATTTTAATAGTTTCTTATTAATATATATAACTAATAAAAGTTTATTTTTAGTAAGATTTACTATAATAGTATAAAAGAAATTAAAAAAGTAATAATTTTTATAATAGTTATATTAAAAGCCTTTAAACTAGCTAAACCTTACTAATAAACTATAGAGTAAGCTTAATACCCTTTATTAACCTTTAAATAGGTTTTAACCTTAAATATATAATACTTTATAATATTTTTTAAAATAATAGATATATAAATATAACTAAGCTATATAATAACTTTTAATACCCTTTATACTAAGACTTCTTAGCTTTAAAGGTATTTAGTTAATAAAGAGTTTTATAAAACTTTATATAACTCTTTATTATATAATAAGCTACCTTTTAAGAATACTATATATACTTAAAGACTATTATTAATACTTATAAAATAGTAACTTAAAGATAAAAACCTTTATAATTATCTAGCTACTTAAGCTTTAAAAATAAAAAACTATTTAGTAAAACCTTTTTAAAAACTTAGTAATATTAAATACCTTAACCTTAAAATAGATTTAAATAATATTAATAATAAGGCTATTAAATATAAAGGTAAATTTATTATCTTTATAAATATAAACCTTTAAATCTAAATAGTTAAGGATTACTATAGCTATACTAGCCCTAACTACTAAAAATAAATTATATATTAAGTTTAGTATTTTTTTTATAAAGCTACCTATATATAGTATTATTAAGATTTTAATAATACAAAAAAAGCTATAATATTCTATAACCTTAACTTAGTATTTACTATAGTTAAGAAAGAATTTAGTATTAAAATTTAAAATACTATTACTTAGCTTAACTAAGCTAAATTTACTAAGAATAATATATTATTTAAAATATTCTTATAGGAATTTATAGTAAAGGTTTTTTCTTATACTAAAGTTAATAAAGAATTTACTAATCTTTAGCTTTTTATTTATCTTTACTATAAGCTTTATATAAAGCTTTAGTAAATCTATCTTTAATTAATAAAATCTAACTATTAAAATATATATATTAACCTAATAAAAAGTAAAAGGTATAACCTTAAGGGCTTTATTTTAAGTAATAAAATCTACTTTAGAATTAAAAGAAGTAAGGTTTAAGCCTCTACCTACCTTTTTATAAAGAACCTAGATTTAATAAATAATAATACCTTTTACCTTACTATAAAGGCTTATTAAAATAGGCTACTGTATTATAATAGCTATTATAATAATAGTTATAGCCTACTTTAATATTAATAAAGTAGTTACTACTAATACTTATAAAGCTATAAATAATATTATAATTTTAGTAGTAAATATAATAATAAAAACTACTAGCTTTAAAGCTACTTATATCTTTTTTAACCTAATAATAGTTATTTTTATAAAGGTTATAAAAAGGCCTTATAGTAATTCTTTAAAGAACCTAAAGGGAATATATTAGTAGCTACTTTTAATATTAAAAAAGTAAATCCCTTTAGGTAATAAAAAGAAACTAAGCTTAAATACTGTAACTCCTTTAAGTACCTTTAATATAATTATAAAAATTATAAACTATAATTTTATAAGAAATAAGTACTTAAAGAAAGTAATAGTATAAACTATATAATTATAATAAATAACTTTAATATAAAAGCTAAGGAGTCCTACCTTATATTTTTAAAATACTATATAGTTAAAAAAAGTATTATTAAAAGTAACTTAAATAAAAATAAATTTAATTTTATAAATACTTTTTATACTAAAAAGCTTATACTCCCCCTTAATATATACTATAAAAAAATTATAATATTTAAAGAACTAATTAATAGTTAAGTTATTAAAATAGTAATAAAGCTATATTAGCTAGAAATTACTAAGAAAAAAAAAGTAATTACTTATTTTAAAGTAAACCTTTACTTTAATAACTAAGGGTAAAACTATAAAATCTACCTTAATATAAGGACTTTATTAATATTAATTAATAAAAAGTAGCTTTAGTAAAATAGTTATAATATTTAATAAGGAACTTAAAAGCTTAAACCTATAAATAATATAAATTCCTTTTTTTATATTATAAAAACTATTACTTTTAACTTTTATATTAAAGATAAAGCTAAAGAAAAATTAGTATTTAGTTACTTTATTATAATTATTAATATAATAAAGAAGCTTATATTAAAATTATTAATTAGTATAGATTTTATATATGATTATAGCATTAAAATTAACTTTATTAACCCTAGGGTTATTTTTTAATTTATATATAATATAATTATACTTAGCTATATTTTCTACCCTGCTAATATAGTCTTAATTAGAAGGGCTATTATAATATACTATATTACTATATTACTATATAGCTTAGAATTTATATTAATCTTTTAAAAGAACTATATAATATATAAGGCTAAAGGTATTTATTACTTTATCTTAAAAAACTATTAAATCTTTAATAGTATTATAAATTATAAATAAGTAAAATACTTATTAATTTATAATTTTATAAACCTTTTAATTTACATTAAGCTTAATTAAAAACTAAGAAACCTTAAAGGTTTAAACTTTATAAACTCTTACTTTACTATAAATAATATTAAGGATTTCTCTATTTTTTATAGTTATAATATTAATATTCTACTAAGCTATAAAAAGCTAGTAATACTAAAGAATATTCTTTTCTTTAAAATAAAGAAAAATATTAAAAATATAGCTAATAACCTTAACTTTAAGGTAATTAATAATAGTATTCTTTTGTATAATATTATATACCTAAATAATATTTTATTTATTATAAATAAATTTAGTATTAAAATTATAAATTTTAACTTAATAGCTATAGAAAAACTTATTAAACTTACTAATAAATATAATATTTATTATAACTAAGGAATAGTATTATTAGAGATAATGGAGGTGGGTGCTATAGAGCATAGCTTACTAAGGTAGTGGGCTTAGTAAGCGTGCACGTATAGATCCACTGCTCTGCAGAGCAGAGCACTGCAGCAAGCTACAGTCCACTATATCTTACGTAAAATGGAAGCTTTTACGTTGCTTTTAGCACTATTTAATTCGCTAAAGAATTTATAATAATAATATCTAATAAAAATTATATTTAATCTCTAACTTTATAGGTGTACGAAGTTAGTAAGAGTGATTCTAACAGTCTGTATAGTCGGCGGCTATAAGGGGGTTTTTTACTTCCTTCCCTTATATACCCACTGACCTTATTAGTAGATTCTAGTTGCTAGCTAGGCTTTATAAGCTACTTTTTATTTTCTATAAAATTTATTTATATAGGAAAACAAAAAAATAAACTTATAGCTATATAAATTAGCTACTAATATGCTTATAATTAGTTAACTTAGTAAAAATTAATATATAACACTAAAAAACTAATTTTTAGATATTTATATAGAAAGAAAGCTTAGAATTTAGCAATAAAGAATCTAGTTTTAAGACTTTTTATAAATTCCTCCTTAGTAAGAAAAATAGTAAAAATATATATTATAGGGTATCTACCTTCCCTAACTAAGTAGCTATTAGCTAGCTTAGTTATATTCTTTAATTTATTTCTTTATATTTTTACTAGTTACCTTATAAATCTAACTTAAAGACTAGGCCTACCTTATAGCTATTAGTCTAACTGCGTAACTATTAGAATAGGCAGAAAAGGTTAAAAAGTGAGGATTTGTGGGGACCTCGCAGCTGCGAGCCCACGCGCTCGTGACCTTTAGTCGGAATTCCGTGGTTGTGCCACCCACGCGCGCGCATGCTTGCCGGCTTGCACTGGCTTACAAAGCCCCCTATAAAGTGCTTTTATTAGCGCTATAATTATAGCACTAATAGTAAGGAATCCCCTATAAATAACCCTGTTATTTTTAACACCCCCTCTAAAGAAGTATTAGGGATAGTTATTATAAGGGCGCTAAGGGTAAAAGCGAAAGAAAAAGTTGTGTAAAATCTAGGAAAATTCTAAAATAAAAAAGGATTATAGAATTATAAAGCCTAAAATTAGGGCTTTAAGGTAAGTGACTTTTTATTATAGTAAAGTATAGTATTTTGTAAAGGTATTGCTGTTAAAAGTAGGGACTTTATTTTTTCTTTATTTTTTATAGTTATTTTTGATTTTCCGGGTGTTTTTGTTGTTTTTATGCCTTTAGCTAGGCGTTGTTTTTGTGACCTTTAGTGATAAACTATAGGGGTTTTAGACCTATAAGCTCTAAGAAAATAAGGTGTATAGGGCCTATAAGGGGCTTTATAAGCCCATTGGCAGGCATTTTCTTAGTATCTAGGTAAGCGATTTTGGCAAGCCCTTCTAAGACTAGTTGTTGGTTATAGTGAAATTTTAGGAGGGTGTGCTTAGTACGGCTATGAAGAGCAGGGTTATAAGTGGTTTTTATAGCTCCCTGGTTATCGCAGAAAATTTGTATAGGGGGTTTTATAGGTGTTTTTAGCTCTATAAAAATCCCTTTAAGCCACTAAAGCTCCCGGAAAGTCTCATAAATAGCGTCAGACTCTGCTTCTGTTGTCGATAAGGCTATAGTGCTATTATTAGGCCTATTTTCTTTAGCCTTTAGCTGTGCCTTATAGCAGGTTTCCTAAAAAAGGGCTGCTAAGTTAATATCCATTTTATCTAGATTATTTAGTTGATTTTTATCCAAACCTAGGTCCCTAGGACTCTGAATTAATTCAGGCTCTTTATTAACCATCTGATTAGAAGATACTATAGGGTAATCCTTAATAAGAATACCAGTATTTTAGTTATTTTCCCCCTTTAAGGAATTGTCCTGTAGAAGGTTCTAAGGGGCACTTAGATCCCCCTCTAAAGAGATATCCCCTATAGAAGAGCTAGGGAGGCCTAAATTTATAGGGCCTATAGGTTTTATAATTCTTACAAAGCTAGTTTTAGTAACTAGTCTTTTAGAAGGAATATAAACTAAGTAGGTCTTAGAGCCTAGATTAGCTAATAACCTTCTAGGGATAATCCTAGGGGCTAGTTTTTAAGCTTTAGGTCTTTTTTCCATAGAAATTAAAACCTTACAATAAGAGCCAATAGCCCTAATACTCTTATAATTAGCAGGGCTAATCTCTAAGGTAATTAGGGCATTTTCTTTAAAATCTGTGGCTAATAATTATGCTAGGCTAGCTGGTTTCGTAGAATTTGCTATTATATTTATAAGATTTATAATAGCAAAAATAACAAAATTCCATAGATATAAGGGTAAACCAGACCAGTGTAGGGTAGCCCGTAGTCTATCCATTATAACACAGATAGCCCTCTCAGCCAGCCCATTTTGCTTACAGATATAAGGGGAAGAAGTAATAAATTTTATCCCCTTTTTTGCTAGCCACTGCTAGCAAGCAGAATCAACCTCTCTACCCTCATCAAAATGTAGATATTTAGGGTAGGTACCAAAATTAAGCTTTAGGGATCTAAAAAACCCTTTTATAGCTAGGAAAGCAGTAAGGCCCTCCTTATTTAGCAAAGAAAATAGCCACTTATATCTAGTTTTTCAGTCTACTAAAATAAAGCACATAGGGTGCTTATTATAAGGTATAGGGCTTATCTTCACTATATCCCCCTCTAGTCTATCTAGAGCCCTAAGGGGGTCTGGAATTAGGGTTTTAGAGGGCCTTTTAACTGCTTTTATTTAATTATAGGTTAAGCAGTTAAAATCCTTTTCTTTAACTTTAGAAAAATCCAGGATTTCCTTAGCTAATAAGCTAGTTTTCTTTAGCAATAGTAGACCTAGGTGCCCTAGTCTAACATACCAGATTCTAGCTAATCTTAGCAAATTTTAGTATAAATTTGGCTTAGGGTCTTCTATAAGATCCCCTGTAAGCTCTTTTTTAGCCACTACAACACCTTCTTTAATAGCTCCCTACTGGGCCCCTTAAGAATCACAGGCCTCTTAGGGAGCTATTAGAGGCCTAGGGCCTATCTTAGCAGGATTTTTAGATACTAAATCCACTAAAGCCTCTTCTATAAGTTTTTTAGGGGCCTCTAACAGCCCTATATTAAAAGGAAAGACTTCTATAAATTTAGGTGCCTAGCTTATAAGCTTTAGTGAAGAAGGTGCTACTAAATTAGTAGGTTCTAGGTTAGAACTCTCTAATTCTTTAATTTCTAGAGCTTCCTTAGCCTATATAGGTTCCTTAGAGGGAATGTAGACCTCTATAGGGTAACTAGTAACTATATAACTAAAATAACCATTATAGTGCCCATAAGGGTAGCTAAAAGGAGATTTTAAAAGGGGGGTATTAGTATTCTTAAGCTAGATAAAAAATCCGTGCTTTTTAACGTTTAAAATACTAATACAAGACCTATTGGCTAAGAATAGCGAATTCTTATATATACAGCCTCCTGCTAAATAGTGCTTTAGTCTGCTCACTATATTTATATCTAATTTAGGAAAATATAGTGCATTTTATAGGACTAGGGGCCTGTATTTATTAGGATTTTACTAATATAAAACCAAAAATTTAGCCTTTCTATATCCCTTAGGATAGATAGGACCACCACTAGTGGTTATAGGCCTAGCTTCCCCTTTTTTATAAGGTATGTAACTTATAAAATATTCCTTAGAAGTAACTAAGTAAATAGTAGAACCTATATTATAAAGAAGAGAGTTTTTTATCTCTTTATTATAGAAATTAAAGGCTTTAGAGGATATTTTATTCTCTAGCTTATTAACTTTAGTGCTAGCTTCACTAAGAGTAGTAGATTCTTAAGAATAAATACTAGAATCTTCGCTAGAATCACTGCTAGCACTAAGGCTACTAGGTCTTTCATAGGGCTCTAAAGCCCTTAAAGAAAGGTTAAAATTTCCTAGTATAAAGGATCCCTCTTAACCCTTATTATTATCCTCAGCCTTTTTAGAGGATTTTTTGCCCTAACTTTTCCCCTTTTTCTTAGAATTAGGGTTAGAATTTCCCTTATTTTCTTAGGGGGAATTCTTTTTTTTCCTTTTATCCTTATTAGGATATTTAGAGGTCTTATTTTCTTTAGAGCCTTTATATATGGATTCTTTAGAAGCAGTAGCTCTATAATTTAAAGCTTTAGATACTAAAGAGCTCTTATCCCTTTGCTCTTTAAGTAAATTAGCTATAAGAAATTGTAAATTTAGTGCCCCTATAGGGGCCCCTAGAGCCCTATTAGTTCTTATAGAAAAACGTTGCCTTTTAGCCCACTAAGGAAAAGTTGACTTTAGAGCTTATAAATATTAGTTTACTTAGTCTATAGGCTTTATAAAAACACTTGCTAAATTTAGCCTAGCTAGTAGGTTATTAAATAAAGCATTAAAAGACTCTAGGGACCCCTTATAACCTTAGAAATTTAGGCTATGAAATTAATTATAAAGGGTACTACGCTGTATTTTAGAACTCTAAGAATACTGCTAAATTAAAACACTATATGCCTCTAAGGGGTCTTTTTGCTAAATTATAGTATTTTAGGGGCCTTTAGTGCAGCTATCTCTTAAAAGCATAAGAATTATAGCTTAGTTAGGATCGCTAAGGTTTTTAGCAATACTAGGATTTTCTAAGAAATTAGGCATTCCTAGTGCCCTAAATTGGATATTTAGGGCCTGCTTCTACTGATTGAAATTTTCTAGCCCCTTTAGCCTAGCCCCCTCTAGAAAGCTATAAACCCTCTTATTAAATTCTTTAATAATAGAATTATTAAAAGAGTTTAGAATATTAGAATTTTTAGAGCTTTCCTAAGGTTTTTCTTGTGTTGGCTTAGCTAGAGGTTCTAAAGCTATAGCTAGGGCAGAGGTAACGGCAGCTACTAATATTTCTAATTTTTCTAGAATATTAAAGATATTATTATTTTGTTGTAAAATCTATTGGTTTACATGCTCTGCCCACGACTGCTCTGGGGTAGGGACCCCTTAGCTAATTTAGCTTAGATCTCTTAAATCTATTTTTTTTTAAATATTTTTGTTTAATATTTTAGAAGTAGGAATTCTTCTTTTTGCTTTTTTATAGAAGGTAGTATTCTAAATTATAGTAAGGTTACTATACATCTTTTTCTTTTTATAGAAGTAGGAACTCTTCTATATCTTATTTTTTATTTTATTTATAAAAGGTTCTTATAGGGTAAAATATCCTTTTTTTCGCTAATCCTAAATTTTTATAGAAGTAGGATTTCTTCTATACCGTGTTCTTTCCTATTTTATAGAAGGGAAAACTTCTTTTTAGTGAATTTATTCTTTTTATAGAAGGAATAAGTAGCTTCTACACTCTTTATAAATATAGTGATATTTATCTTTATTATAGAAAAATTTAGTGAATTTTCTAGATACTAAAAGTTCTCTTCTAGGCTTATAACCTATTAGAGATAATAGAGGTGGGTGCTATAGAGTATAGCTTACTAAGGTAGTGGGCTTAGTAAGCGTGCACGTACAGATCCACTGCTCTGCAGAGCAGAGCACTATAGTAAGCTATAGTCCACTATATCTCACGTAAAATGGAAGCTTTTGCGTTGCTTTTAGCACTATTTAATTCGCTAAAGAATTTATAATAATAATATCCAATAAAAATTATATCTAATCTCTAACTTTACAGGTGTGCGTAGCTAGTAAGAGTGATTCTAACGGTCCGTATAGTCAGCGGCTATAAGGGGGTTTTTCACTTCCTTCCCTTATATACCCACTAACCTTATTAGTAGATCCTAGTCGCTAGCTAGGCTTTGTAAGCCACTTTCTATTTTCTATAAAATTCATTTATATAGGAAAATAAAAAAATAAACTCATAGCTATATAAATTAGCTGCCAACGTGCTTGCAATTAGTTAACTTAGTGAAAATTAACATATAATACTAAAAAAACAATTTTTAAATATTTATATAGAAAGAAAGCCCAGAATTTAGTAATAAAGAATCTAGTCCTAAGACTTTTTATAAATTCCTCCTTATTAAGAAAAACAGTAAAAACACACATTATAGGGTAGCCACTTTCCCTAACTAAGTAGCCGTTAGCTAGCTTAGTTATATTCTTTAATCCATTCCTTTGTATCTTTGCTAGTTGCCTTATAAATCTAACCTAAAGACTGGGCCTACCTTGTAGCTATTAGTCCGACCGCATAACTGTCAGAATAGGCAGAAAAGGTCAAAAAGTAAGGATTTATGGGGACCTCGCAGCTGCGAGCCCACGCACACGTGACCTTCGGTCGGAATTCCGTGGTTGTGCCACCCGCGCGCACGCATGCTTGCCGGCTTGCACTGGCTTACAAAGCCCCCTATAAAGTGCTTCTATTAGCGCTATAATTATAGCACTAATAGTGAGGAATCCCCTATAAATAACCCTGTTATTTTCAACGATTTAAAATCCTTAAGAAGTACTATTTATATACAATAGCTAAGAAGTTATTTATTAGCTATTTATTAATTTAACTCTTAGGTTTTATTATAAATATAAAAAGTATTACTAATATTAATCACTATATTAAAGTATTTAAAAACCTTTAAATACTTACTATACTCTTAAGTTTTAAATCCTTTATTAAAATAGCTAGTTTTCTTTATATAGGGATCCCTTAGTTTACTTTATATATTAAACCTTTATAAAATAAAAAAACTTAAATACTTTAAAACTTTTATAAAAAAAATAAGCCCTTTATTAAGTTATTTAAATAAGTATTAAAATATATAGCTTAATAGGTAAGTATTATACCCTTAAAGTAAGAAATTATATCTTTTAAGGTAATTCAAAAACTTTTATATACTAAGATTCTCCTTTAATACTATAACCTTAAAAAGCCCCTTTTTTTTAAGGTTAATATATATAAAAAAGGTTTTAGCTTATATACTTTTTAATTAGTAATTAATTAAAATAATACCAATATCCCTAAAAAGAATATTAATAGTAATAAACTATACTTTATTTTATTTCTTTTTTAACTAACCTTAGCTATTAAAAAGAGATATAGCTTAATAAAAATAAAAGTAGCTATAATTAAATAAAGAATAAAGAAACTAAGGAAAATAGCTTAATTTAATATATTAGCTATAAATATTATTACTAATTACTTATTAGTAAAGGGAATTATTAAGTATATCTCTTTTATAATAATAAATTTTAATAAAGCTAACCTTAAGCTTACTAAAGTTACTAATTATTTCTTATAATTTAAAATCTATATTATTTATATTCCTAGTACTTTAAATATAATATTTAATATACTCTTTTATTTACTAATTAATATTAGCTATAAAGAAGTAGCTAACTATAGTGGCTTTAATAAACTTAATATTTATATATATTTTAAAGAGATATTTATAGCCTTTATTATTATAAATAAGGATTTAAATAATTCTATTAAAGTAGGATGTTAATATAATATAAAGTATAGCTAAATTATTAAAGGTATTACTATATATAAAGATAGGTAATACTAAGCTAATTAAAACTAACTATAAATTTCCCTATATAGCTAGAACCTTTAAAATAATAAACTTCTTTATTACTATAATTTAAAAGGATTATACTAACTCTATATCCTTTAAAACTATATAAAAGCCTTTCTTTAGCTATTTTATAATAATACTTATTATTTTAAAGTAGGGAGAATAGCTAAGGAGCTTTTTATAGTTTACTTTTTATATATAAATAGCTAGATATATACCTATATAGTATACTATAATATTTATAAAAAAAATATAGTTTTTTAATCTTAAGCCCTAAAGTAAATAAAACCCCTTTAAATAAAGCCTATACCTTTTTATAGTATTTTATTAAATTTTATTATAAATATATTAAAAGTTAGCTTAAAAAATATAATATAGGTAGTAAAAGGATTTACTATTTATAACTTACTTTACTTAATTAACTACCTTTTTAATAAGAAAATAATTCTTTTCTTTAGCTATAAAAAGTATTTAGTAAAAATCTAAGCTAAACTCTTACTAAAGAGACTTTACTTTACTAACTAAGGATTACTATAAGAAATTATTAGTAATAAAAACCTTAAGTTTATCTTTAACCTTTAAACTATACTTTTTTATAAGCTAAAAGTAAAATTCTTTATAATAATAGTATATTACTTATAAACTAATAGTATAGCTAAGTATAAAAGTTAGACAATAATTATTATAGTATAATATTATATTATAACTAACTTAAATATCCCTTAGTTTTTCATATTTCTAATACTTTAATATTACCTTAATAATATAGCTATAGCTTTAATTAACTAATTACTTAATAAACTTATACTTAATTATAAGCTATTTATAGTAATAAACCTTTTTTTAAATTTAAATAAATCTATTATAAACCTTAAAGATACTAATTTATTAATATTTTTAAAGTTATATTAAAGGGAAGCTAAGTATACTATTATAATAATAGCTATATTTATAAAAATTAAATATAACTTTTAGTATAATTTAGTAGATATTAATATAAAGAATATAGTATACCTTAAGCTATACTTAGGATATAAGCTTTTAGGTAAGCCTAAAAAGAAATAGTCTTTTTAATATACTAAACTATATAAGGTTTTAAAGTAAATCTCTTCTTTTTTTTTATTTTAACTTTTTATTAACTTTAAAGGTTTATTTAATAGTTTTTATAGCTTATATTTAAAAACTATAGTAAAATAAAGACCCTTTTAGGAGAATTAAGCTTATATTATTATTAATAAACTTAACTAAATTAAAAGAAATAAACTACTAAGAAATTAAAAGAATTTAGAAATATTATATATAATGTTTTTAAAAAAAGGGTAGGAAGCTTTATATTAATTTCTTAATTTATTAAAAAAGATACTTTATTAAAGATAATTAGTAGATTTTTAAGGAAGATATATATATTAATATTACTAAAATAGTTAATAAGTACCTTACTATAAATACTATTAATTAAAATAAAGAATACTATAAAAAGGGTTTTATAATGCCTTTTAATTAATAATATTCTAAGTTATACTAGCTTTATATTTAATTTTATAAATATATATAGGGAATTCTTTATTAGTAGAAAATATTAATTATTTTTTAACTCTTAGTATATTATAAAAGCTTACCTTAAGCTTACTTTTATAAAAGCCTTATTAAAGTATATAAAATCCTTTACTTTTTATACTTATTTACTTTTTTTCTTTACTTTTTTTTCTTTATTTTTTTATTTTTTTTTCCTTAAAAATTTATATATTACTACCTTCTTTCCTTATACTAGTTATTTAGGTTAATTTATAGCTTTTATTAGCTTATATAAATATACTACTTAAACCTTAGACTTCTATAAGCCGTTCTATAGTATATTAAATCTATTAGCTAAAGGTTATTAGTATTAGTTTTATTAATTACTATACTAAACCCTAGTAGAAGTTAAGCTAGGAAAAGTATTAATAAGATATATATAGTAAACTCCTATATTTTTCCCTATCTTTATATATTTAAGCCTTTATTAAGCCTTATCTTTATTAGTAGCTTTATATAAGCTTTTTAAAGAAATTAGCCTTTAAATTTAAGAATAGTATAGATTTTTATAATATTAACCTAGCTAACCTATAAAAACTTATATTTAATCCTTATCTTTAAAAAACTAATATCTTAACTAGCTAGCTAGAAAATACTTATACTACTTAGGATAGTAAGTTTTATAATAAATATAGTAATAATATAAGTATACTATATATTACTCTCTAAACTATTATAGTTAATTATAATAAAAATAAGGATATTTTTAATATAAATAATATAAATAACTAAGGAATAGGTAATGCTAAAAGTATTAAAGCTTAAGCCTTAATAAGCTAATCTTTAATAAATATAATTAGTAAACTATTAACTATTACTAAGAATATAGTAAAGCGTATTATTAATACCCTAATATACTAATATCTTTACTAATTTAAAAGAGCTAATAATAAAATATATAAACCTTATAATAAATTAAATAATATTAACTTTATAGCTATAGTTAATATAAAGAAAAACTATATAAAGTAGTAATATATTAATAAATAAGGATTTAAAAAAAAGAATTAAGCCTTTAAGAATATACTTTATATTTATAATATAGAATTTATTAAAGCTAAAGCTAGAATTAATTAAAATAAATTTAATATTAAGAAAAATAATCCCTTTTATAAACTATACTTAAAAGTAATAGCTTATAATATTAATATTTTTAAAAGACTTAATACTTAAAGTAATAAAGCTATAATAGCTACTAAAAAAAGTAATAAAGCTTAAGCTAAAGGTAAATTAAAACTTCTAGTAATTTATACTATTTATAACTTTCTTTAAATAGCTATTTTTATTTAAAAGAAAAAGGATAGCTATAAAAATTATTACTAAATCTCCTAACTTTTAACTAAAGCTATTATTATTACTAAATATATAAGTAATACCTTTAGCTACTTAAATAAAACCTTTAGTAGCTTTTTAGTAATAATTAATAAGTTCTATTTTATAAAGATCCTTAAGCTAAGCGCTTATTAAGCTACTATTACTACTAAGTAGTTATTAAGTATATAGAATAGAGTCCTTATATATATTATAGTATTAAAAATAGCTATAGAAGCCCTAAAGTTTATTATAATAAACTATAGTAAACTATTTAAAATATATTATAATAGTATTAAAGGCCTTATAAATATTTATAATATTATAAAAACTAAAACCCTAGAGATAGTTAATACTAAAATTAAGGAAGCTACTAGATTTATACTTATAGTAAAGGCTATAAAAAATATAAAATCCTACCTTATTATATTAAAGAAATATAAATCTACTATAGCTACTTTAATCTTTATTATTAAAACCTTTATTAAATTACTTTAAACTAAAGTAAAAGTTATTAAAGCTAAGGTATAAACTATTAAAACCTTAGCAGTGCCCTTTATAGGCACTCCTAAGTTATTTACTATAATATACTTTAATAAGCATAATAAAGTTAATACTTTAACTCCTTAGTTAAGGTATTTTATATATAGTAAGCATTAGCTAGCTAATATAAGTAACTTAATAACTATACTATAAAAAAAGGGTTTTAATAATTTATTTAATAAAATATTTTAAGTATTTCTATTATTTTTTATACTATTATTTTAATAGTATCCTACTATATAAATTCTAGTAATTATATAAGTATAAGTAATTTTAAATATTTTATATTACTTTTTACCTTAAAGAGGCTAAAGTTAGTAAGAAATATAATAGTTTAGTAAGATAGTTTTAATTTTATAACTTCTATAGTTAAAAATATAGAATCCTTCTAGGAACCTACTTATAATTAATTAATATTAAAGTAAATAAGACATATATATACTCTTAACTTTAAGCTATAAAAACTATATTTCTATTATATAGAAAATATTACTAATACTAATACCTACCTTAGGTTATAAAATACTATAATATTTTAATTCTTTATTTACTTAGCTAAAGCTATAGCTTAAATACCTAGATATACTATTAAGTATAAAAATCTTACCTTATTATAACACTCTTATAACCCTTTTTTAATTAATAATATTATTATTTTTTTATTATAAACTACTCCTACCCTTCTCTTTATTATTATTATTAGCATTTTTTTTATACTTAACTATACCCCTTACTATCCCTTTAGTAGCTACCTTTTTATATAAAACTATTATTTTTTTTATAAAATTATATAAAGTTTCCTTAGTTTTAATATAGAAACTATTATAACTAGCTATATAATATTAACTTTACTTTAAGAAACCCTTTTAATTAAAAGGAAGATTAACTAAGATTATAAAGAGATACTTAACCTTTTTACTAAGCTAGGTAATATATATTTTAAAGCTTACTATAGTGCTAATATTATAGGTAGTATATAATAAATAAGAAGACCTTTTATCTTTAAATTATACTATATTATAACTACTAGGGACCTTATTAAAGAGGGTTTCTATAAAATATTCCTACTTTATAAGGTTTATAAATTATACTACCTTTTAGTAATTAGTAGCCTACTAAAGCTAAATATAGCTTTTATTTACTATATTATAAAACTAAGTATAAATACTTTTATTTAGCTCCCTTTAACTATTACCATTTATATTAATAAGACTTTTATTAAATAAGACCTTTAAATTTATACTAAAAGTAGCATTAAAGATATAATAAACCTTTATAATAAAATTATCCTTTTTAAACTCCTTTAAGCCTAATAGCTTATTAATTTCTTTATTTATTTTACTAAAACCTATAACTATACTAATATTAATTATATTTTTATTACCTATTATAGACTAATAGGAGACTAAGCTAGTATCTTTATTAGGCATTATTTATATTTAGTTAATATATACTATAAGGTTCTCTATATTAGTATAAAGAGAATCTAAATACTTATTACTTATATTTAAATATTAACTAATAGAATAAGCTATAATATATATATTAATAATACTTAAAAGAATTAATATAGTATAAGTACTAATAAAACTAAGTAGAAGCTTAACTTTAGTATAATATATTTCTATAAAAAGGTAGGTTTTACCTAATATTAAGAGGAAGCTAAAGCTATAGTTATAACTCTTAATATTAGAAATAATGGAGGTGGGTGCTATAGAGCACAGCTTACTAAGGTAGTGGGCTTAGTGAGCGTGCACGTACAGATCCACTGCTCTGCAGAGCAGAGCACTGCAGCAAGCTGCAGTCCACTATATCTCACGTAAAATGGAAGCTTTTGCGTTGCTTTTAGCACTATTTAATTCGCTAAAGAATTTGCAATAATAATATCCAATAAAAATTATATCTAATCTCTGACTTTGCAGGTGTGCGCAGCTGGCAAGAGTGATTCTGACGGTCCGTACGGTCGGCGGCTGTGAGGGGGTTTTTCACTTCCTTCCCTCACATACCCACCGACCTTATCGGTGGATCCTAGTCGCTAGCTGGGCTTCGTGGGCCACTTTCTATTTTCCGCAAAATTCATTTGTATGGGAAAACAAAAAAATAGACTCACGGCCATACAAATTGGCTGCCAACGTGCTTGCAATCGGTTGACTTAGTGAAAATCAACGCGCAACACTAAAAAACCGATTTTTAGATATTTACATAGAAAGAAAGCCCGGAATTTAGCGATAAAGAATCTAGTCCTAAGACTTTTTGTAAATTCCTCCTTATTGAGAAAAACAGTAAAAAACACACATTATAGGGTAGCCACCTTCCCTAACTAAGCAGCCGTCAGCTGGCTTAGTCACATCCTTCAATCCGTTCCTCCGTATCTTTGCTAGTTGCCTTACAAATCTAACCCAAAGACTAGGCCCACCTTGC
>AFRA01000811.1:0-17617 GCA_000223055.1 Claviceps fusiformis PRL 1980
GATAGTTTTAGCTTTATAAAAAGGTCCCCTTAAAGGGTATATCCTTTTTTTAAACTAGCTTTCTTTATATACTTTATTTATAATTAGTAAGGTTTTAAACTCCCCTTACCTTACTAAGTCCCTTAATATATTATTTTTATATTCCTTTTTTTTAATATCTCTTTTTATAATAAATTCTTTATAAAAACTAATAAAATCCCTTTCTAAATACTTATTACTATTAAAGATAATAAAAGACTGCCTTAGTAGCTTATTAATTAAAAAGGTAATAGAGTACTTCCTTAGTTAACCCTATAGCCTTTAGCTAGCTTTCCCTAGCCCTTTAGCTTATAAGTATAGTACTACCTCTTTATAGTCTTTAGTTTAAAAAAACACTTCTTTAGGTATTCTAAACCTTTATAAAGAAACTAAAAGGTCTCTTTATTCCTTATAGTTAGCTTATAATTATTATAAAGCTTTTTTTCTTTTCTTATAGTGCCTAAGGTATAGTTAAGTGCCTTAGTATATATATAGGGTTTTATAATAGTACTATAGAATTTTATTATATTATTTAGTATTTTTACTATATATATTTTACTATTAATATTTAAAAGCTTATAAAAGCTATATTAACTACCTTTTTTATACTAAATATAGACTTTTAACTATAATATTAGTTAATAAGCTAATGCTATATTAGGTTTATAATAGGTATAAAGGGTATTAATAACTTATTATTTTATAAAGCATTTTTAGGCTTTATTAATAGCTTTATAAAGAACTATAGCTTTTTTAGTAACTAAGAAGCTTAGAGGTAATTTATTTATTAGGTATAGGTATATATTAAATATAAGTAAAATAAAAATAAAGCTATTAAGTTTAGTAAAGTTATTAATAGCGTTAATAGTTATTTAAAGATATTATAAGAGGGTAAGAATATTATTAACCTTACTTTTAATAATATTATACACTTTTTTTAATAGGGTATAATACCTTTTAATCTTACTAATGCTTTGATAGGCTTTAATAGGGACCTTATTTATATTAATAGCTAGGAGATATACTAAATACTTAAACTTAATAAATATAAAGTTCTTTTTAGTATTATAAATAATTTAGTTAAATAGGCTAAAATATATATTAATTTAGTATTCTTTAAGAGCATTCTATATATTAAAAGCCTTTTACTTCTATAGTTTAAAGAATTTAGCTACTTAAAATATTATAGTAGTATTGTTATGGACTAGCCTAGATGGCGACTGCAATCTAGTGTCGATGAAGTTATTATTATCCATAAGGGGGAAGGAAAGGTTACTATCCCCCTCCACTATATATTTAGCTTATATACAATGTGTGCTTATAGGGTTTGCCCTCTAGGTAAGGTAGGTTACCTTATGTGCTCCTTATATGCTCCTTTCCTATTCCACTAAGGATCTAAGCCTCTAGCTTAAATCTATTATATAGCCCCCTACTACGCCATTCCCTAGCTATAAAATAGTTAGCAAATAGTTAGGTTATAATAATACTATTAGGTTATAAGTAATGCGCCCTGCTAGGCAGAACTGTATATTCTAGCTAGTTCTAATCTAGCGCCTAGCGTTAATAAAACAAAACCTAAAATAGAAACCTAAATAAAAAATCCTAAATTAGCAAGCTAATTGCGTTCTAGACATTAACTATAAATCTCTTAGTTAGCTCCTTTAAGCTTATTAGTGTTATTCTACTATTGTCCTTACTGCTAATATCCTATGTCTATTAAGCCTCTTATTTAGATATTAATTAACGCCTATTTATTCTTTATTATTATCTAATATCTTTCCTATATACCTTTTATAATAATAATAAACAATTTACTACTGCTATCTACTAAATCTAAATAGTAAGCTCCCTTATCCCTACTACTCTATTTATTTTTAAAAAAAAAACTAAGGTTATAAGATTATATTTACTACTACTAGTGCTTTTTCTCCTCCTCCCCTGCCTTTAAATAGCTACTGTATTTTAGGCTATTATAAGATAGAAGGTAACTTAAAGGATAAGTTATATGCCCCTATAGATCTTTTTTAGCTAAATATTTAGTACCTATCCTATATTCTCTATATAGTAAATAATAGCCTATTTTTATATATACTAAGCCTTAGGTATTCCTATAAAGAGTGCTAAAGGAGGAAATTAACCTATATAAGGGATGCTACTATATTTGCCTAGAGTCCTGCTCTCTACTGCCTTACCTATAAGATAGTAATAGCTATCTACTATAGTAAGGCTATAAAGATACCTTATATTCTTACCTATAATGCCCCTAATAGTAAAGGGAAAAAGGTTATTTTAAATAAGCTATTTAAGGCTTTATATAACTACTTTATTACTACCTTATATACTATAGAGAAGTATGCTATGCCTGCTATTACTGCTAGCTTCTTGCCTATACTATCCTTCTATTTACTAGCCTAACCTTAATTTACTACTAGTAAAATACCCTTATATCTGCTGCCTATTCCTACTATTAATTCTGCTATTATTTACTTGTTAGAGACTAGTATTAACTATATTAATACTTAGTTATTTAAGGTATAGTACTAGGTTAAATAATTAATACTTATGTATTAAGATTTATTTACTTAGCTTTAATTATATTAGCCCTTCTTACTAACTTACTTACTACTGTATCTAAAGGAGTAGGTATATATGCCTATACTGCCCCCTTTTATTTTATTAAGTATAATGCCTCTTTCTACTACTATTATGCCTTCTTTTATTATTAATATACTTTCTTTTACTAATATTATAATGCTACTTACTATTTACTAGCTTCTAATATTTATAATATTTATACCTAAGCTACCCTTAGGTATTCTTAGTTTTATACTATAAAGGCCTAACTTATCTCTTATTAGCTAAGAGTTACCCTCTCTACCCCCCCTTAGCTTACCCTTTATAGCTATATTAGCTAAGCATTATAAGAAGAAGAAGAAGAAGAGAAGGGTTTAGTTAGTAACCTTACTTAAGTAATAGTAGGGTATAGAAATATTATAACTAAATTAAAGCCTATATAGGGCTTAGTAGTATTAAAGTTTATATTAAATAGTATACTATATAGTATTAATTAAGAGTTATAGCGTACTCTCTTTAGTTTATTATTAAAATATATATCTCCTTATTATACTTTAAAATTTACTAGTGCCTTAGTATCCTTTAGGTTCTTAAGTAGCTTTTATATTAGCTATATATAGCTAACCTATTTAACTAATATATTATAGTAGCTACCTTAACCTTTAGCATTCTTTATAGCTAGGATAGACTTAACCTAGTATTTATAGGGTATATTTATATTATTATCTTAAAGCTAAATAGGGCCTAGTTAGGAGTTAAGTAAAACTTAAGAAAGAAGTGGATTATTTACTATATATTTAATTAAATTAATATAAAAGATAGGGTAAATGCTATTAAGGATATTTAGTCTAATAGTAAGGGGTGTAGGAGCCTTAAGTATAGTATATTTAGCTATAACTTAGTCTAACTTTTTACTTAAGTAAAGGGTTTAAATATTATAAAGGTTAAGCTAAACCTTATTACTAGCCTAGTACTATTCTATAGAGTAGTATAACTAATTAAAGGACTCCTATTAATATTATTAAGTAAAATTAATAGTAGCCTAAGTAAGCGCTATCCTTTGCTTAATATACTTAAGGAACTAGACTACTTACCCCTTAAGGAATATCTAGCTTTATATAAAAGCTAGTGTATACTATACTAAATTAATATTAAACCTATAAAGGGCTATATATATATTAAGGCTAGTAACTAATAAGTTATAGTTATTAAGCATAAGCTAGTATACTACTAAGTGTATAAGCTAGTTTATTTAGGTAAAAAAGATTATAATATATAAGACTGCCTAAACCTCTTAATTTATATATTCTATACTTCTATTAGTCTATAGGTAATAGAATATAAAAAGAAGCTACTAGGTCCCTATAAGGGAGTATAGTAATAACTAAAAGCTACTTACTTAGTCTAAGCTATAGTTAGATATAATACTTAAAGGGAACCTATAAAAATGCTACTAATAGTTTAAAAAGCATTAAGTATATGCTTTAGTGCTTATACTTATTATAGCCTTTAACTAAATATACTTAAAGAGGTAGTTTATAATAACTATTAAAAACTAAAGGGCATTTAAAGAGTTAGCTAGGAGATTAGTTATAAAATCTACTAATATCTACAATTAGTACCTATTTAGCGCTAGGATAGGCTGTAGGAGGCCCTAGCGTAGGCACTAGCTCTTATAAGCTCTATAGTAATAGTAATTCTATATATACTACGCAATATTTATTAATATACCCTCCTAGTAATAATTACAATAGAGAGCCTAAAAGGTTATATTCTTTCCTAGGTAGCCTAATAGGGGTAAGTTATAGGTTTATTAGATTAGTATAGTAGTTAGGGGCTTATACTATAGTACCTAAAGGCAGCTATAGAATAGTAAAGCCCTATAAGCATTAATTATATAATTCCTAACCTATTAGTATATAGCTACCTTAGTAGGAAATCTCTAGGCCTTTAATTATATTACTGTAATCTTTAAGTAATATATAGGATTAGCTTATATACTTTAATTCTAAAGGCTTTAGAGATAGTTATTTATAAAGAAGTTATAACCTTATAGGTTAACTATTATATTGCTAGTTAGGGGCTAGTCTTGCTTTAGTGCTAGGGTAGAAGGGGCGTAGGATAGCTATAATAGGTATATAATTAATATTAAGTATAGCAATAGCTAGGCTAATATAAGGGCCCTTAATTTATTCTGCTTATAGTAAGATAGCATATTAGGGTAGGCTATCTAAGAGCCTAGTTAGTAGTAAAGGTAAAAATTAAAGAGAGAGAGAGTCTTTACTTAGTATACCTAATATTCTAATATTTCCTAAGGGCTAGTAAAGTATTTTAAGTTTTTATAGTTAGTAAGGATTATAAATAGCCTAAAGATACTATAAAGCTTAGTAGACTATACCTTAAGGTATAAAATAATACTAAGTAGCTTTTTATTATAAATTATATAGTTCTATTAAGGGGCTATAAGCTAAGTGGAGTAGTAGGCAATAGGTTATAGGATACCTACTATATTATACTATAAGAGGCAACCCCTAATAGCCTCCCTTAATATATTAGCCTTTACTACTATATCTAAGGTAGGGTCCTATTAGGCTAGGATTAAAGCTAAGGAAAACGCATCCTTAAGGCACTAAAAGGCTATTTAGTAAGCTAAAAATTAAATAAATAGGGCGCCCTTTCTAGTAAGGTTAAGTAAGGGTCTAATAAAGTCTAAAAAGTTAGCTATAAATTCCTAGTAGAAGTTTATAAAGCCTAAGAAGCTATATATACCCTATAGCTATATTAGTGCCTTTTATATATAGATAGCAGCTACCTTAGCTAGGTTTAGTTACACTATATAGCTAGTTTATACTATAAACCCTAGGTACTTAACCTTAGTTACGCTAAAGGCACACTTACTAAGGTTAAGGTATAGGCTAGCTTATTAGAGGCAGGAAAGGATCTCCTTAGTATGCTATATATACTTCTTATATATACTACTAGTGTAGATAAGGATATTATTAAGATAGGCTATTATATAGACCCCTAATATATCCCCTAAGGCACTATTAATATAACATTAGAACATTATAAGTGCTTTAGCTAGGCTAAAGGGGTAGATAAGCTATTTAAAAAGGCTAAAATATATATAAAAGGCTATAAAAGCTTTATCCCCTTATATAATATATAGGCAATAAAAAGCAGTATAGATATTTAATTTAGTAAACTACTAAGCGCCTACTAAGGATTATAAAGTCTCCTTAATAAGTAGTAATAAATACTAATCTTAATTTATAATTTTATTTAATGCCTTATAATTTATATAAAAATACTACCCTTTACCTACTTTTTTAACTAAAAGCATTAGTATAGCTATTAAAAAAAAAGAAGCTTTAATTTAACCCTTATTTATAAAGTTTATAATCTATTTTTATATTTCTAGTAGCTAGTTCTAAGGTATATTATAAAGCAGCGCCTAAGGTAGATTTAATAGGCTACTATTAGAGTTTTATTATAGTTAAATATAGTAGTTAGCCTACTCTTAGTAAGAAGGAAAAGCATTAGTGTTTTTATAGTAAAATAAATCCTTAAAGTTAGCTAATTTGCTTAGTAAAGAGGAAAGGTCCTTATTTTTTTCTAGAATTACTAGGTTTACTATAAATATAAAGATAATATTAATCTCCTATAGGCTTATAAATATAATACTGCTTACTTTACCTAACTATAGAGCCTAATAAGCTAATTTTATATAAACTAAGCCTATAATAGCAGTTATAGGTAAGGCTACCCCTTAGGCATCTAAGGCATAAATCTCTAGGCTACCCTATATATAAACAATAAGGAGGCATTAAGTAGTATATAATATAATATTATTTTAAGCTATCTATAGCGCCCTTAGGATATAGTTTTATAAGAGGCCTAGGATTATATAGGCTACTATAGGGAATAATTAGCTATTTAAGTTAGCGCTAAACTAAATAAGGTAGGTAATTCTTAGGCACTAGAAGGCGTTAGCATAACTGCGCTATATAACCGTTATAGCAGTGGTTAGCATGTATAGTTAGGCTAAGGTAAGGCATTAAAGGCCTAGCCTCTAAACTATATATTTACTTATAATAGCATAGCTATTATAACTACTATTTACTTAGGTATTAATAAACTTAAAACCATTATATAGAAGAGGAAGGAGGAATAATGCCTTCTCTATATAATATTCTATCTCCCTATAAATATCTAAGCTAATGCCGTTATAAATATAATATAAATTAATATTATTAATATATATTCTACTACTAAAACTTATATAGTAAAGCTATCTTTTTTTAAACTAAAGTTATTATTACTACTTAGCGCCTTTTTATTAAAGGTATTTAAAGCCTTAATATTAAAACCCCCTATTAGGTAATAGGCAGAAAGCTATATATAGTCTTAAATAAGGTAACTATTACTACTATAATATAAACACTAGTAGGTAGCCTTATAGTGCTTAATAATATTCTATAAAACCTAAGTTACTTAAATTACACCCTTAGTATCTATAGGCTTTATACCTAACCTACTCCTACTAAAGGACTTATAACTTTATTTAAAGCCTAAAAACCTAGTAAAATTAACACTTATTATAGCTATATTGCTATTTTAATTATATTTAGTTTAAGTATAATAATAAGCCTTAACACACTCCTTAATTTAGTATAAGTTAATATTTAAGGCAATACTATAGTATTATATAACTACTATATAGTAGTTAGAGTAGGGGATATTATAGCCTATATAGTAATCCCTTATTTACTTATTAAGTCTAACTTAAAGCTAGGTAAGTTTTACTATATCTACTTAAGTACTCCTCTTTATAAAATATAACTTTTATTTAAAATAAATAAAGAAATCTATAAACTATTTATCTAGGCATTATTCTAGCTAGTCTAACTCTATAATTATATATTCCTTCTAATAAGGGTCTATAAATATAGTATTAAGGTATTTAAGGAAACAGCTTAGTGTATATTAATAGTTACTACTTAGCTTAAAAAATAAAGCTACCTATACCTAAATCTTAGGCAATAGGTTCTAATAAATAAGGAACTACTTATTATAGTTAGTGCTAATAAAGTCTAAGTTAGCCTCTAACTTATATACTATAAGGCTTTACTAAGCCTAAAATAAAGCCCTATTTCTATTATAGGGGTTCCCTATTAGGAGTAGCTTATACTTAGGTTATACCTAGTTAGCCTACATTAAGGTATCTATATAAGATACCTAGTTTATTATAGCTATATAGTAGTATAGTTCCTTAAGCTAAGCCACTAATAAAGCAATAGTTTTATAGAAATAGTGTAAGTCCTATATATTGCCTAATTAGGCCACTTATTTATAATACTAAGGATCTATTACACCGCCCTTATAAAGATAGATATTATAAGTAGTGTTATAATAAATAATAATTATTATAAACTAGCCTAAATAGTAATTATAATCTAGTGTTAATAAAGTTATTATTATTTATAAGGGGGAAGGAAAGGTTACTATCCCTCTCTACTATATATCTAGCTTATATATAATATATGCTTATAGGGTTTGCCCTTTAGGTAAGGTGGGTTACCTCACATGCTCCTTACATGCTCCTTTCCTGTTCCGCTAAGGATCCGAGCCTCTAGCTCGAATCCATCACAGAAGGAACACTTAAGTTATAGGTAGGTAGTTAAGTGTATATATAGTTAAAGTTGTTTTCTCTAGCTATATATAATAGAACCCTCCTTTTATAAGGTAGGTTCTACCTTTAGAAGCAGACTATAATAGGTCCCCCCCTTTATAGAAGAAAATATAACTTATTTTAAGCTACTTAAATAAAAAAAAAAAAAGAAAGAAAGAAAAGGAAAAAGGTAGGCTTATAGTAGATTACCTATAAAGCTAAAAAATTAAAAAGAAAAGAAATAAGCTATATAGTTTATATATAGCTAGGTTATAGCCTAATCTATAAAAGTTATACTAATAATAAAAGAAAATATAGGTAAGTAAAATTAGTATAATATTCTATATTTCTTATAAACCTATTATACTCTCTAGGGTTTACTCTTAGTATACTACTATATCCTACACTATTATTACTTATTTTTATTACTTATAAATACATTACTATTACTAGTAGCCTTCTCTTTATTAGTAGCTTTATTAGCTATAGGGTTATTAAGGTTTATAGTATAGTTTTAATATATTATTATAAAGTAGATATTACTAGCTAAGGTGTGTTAAACTATAGGGTTAATTAGGATTTACTTAAAGATCTCCTATCCTTAATAGTTAGCTATAGTATTAAGGGTATAAATATTAAGGGTTATAACTATAGCCTTAGCTTCCTTTTAATATTAAGTAAAACCTATCTTATTATAAAAATATATTATACTAAAGTTAAGTTTCTATTTAGTTTTATTAGCACTTATACTATATTAATCCTTTTAAGTATTATTAGTGTATATATTATAGCCTATTCTATTAGCTAGCATTTAAATACAGGTAGTAAGTGTTTAGATTTTCTCTATACTAATATAGAGAACCTTACAGCGTACATTAACTAGATATAAACAATGCCTAATAAAGATGCTAGCTTAGTCTCCTACTAGTCTATAATAGGTAATAGGAACGTAGCTAGTGCTAGCGTAGTTACAGGCCTTAGCAAGATAGACGAAGAAATCAATAAGCTGCTGGGCTTAAGGGATCCCGGGAAGGACAATCCTATCGCGGAGGTTCATCACATCCTCAATGCCGCTTCCGGCATGAGCCCAAAGGTCTTGCCTAGTAAAAGTCTCGTCAATACTTTTCCCAGCTCGACTTCCACCAGGGTCTAGTATGGCGATCGGCAAAACTGGCGCTGATAACCTTCAGCCGGTGGATTCGATATACTGCGGAAAGGCTTAGGGAAGTCTGAGGTTCAAGCGGTGCGTCTATGTGAGCTAACGAAAGCTATAGATTAACCTAGCTAACTAATACAAAGAAAGAAGGCAGCAGTGTATAAATTTTTAAGGAAAAAAGAAATAAGGGAGTAAAGAAAAAAAAGTAAAGAAAGAAGGTAAATAAGTATAGGAAGTAAAGGATTTTATATGCCTTAATAGGGCTTTTATAGAAGTGAGCTTAAGGTAAGCTTTTATAGTATACTAAAAGTTAGGAAATAATTAATATTTTTTACTAATAGGGAATTCCCTATATATATTTATAAAATTAAATATAGGGCTAGTATAACTTAGAATATTATTAATTAAAAGGTATTATAAAACCTTTTTTATAGTATTCCTTATTCTAATTAATAGTATTTATAGTAAGGTATTTATTAACTATTTTAGTAGTGTTAATATATATATTTTCCTTAAAAGTCTATTAATTATCTTTAGTAAAGTATTCCTTTTAGTAAATTAAGAAATTAATATAAGGCTTTCTACCTTTCTTTTAAAAAAATTATATATAATATTTCTAAATTCTCTTAATTTTCTAGTAGTTTACTTTTTCTAATTTAGTTAAGTTTATTAATAGTAATATAAGCTTAATTCTTTTAAAAAGGTTTTTACTTTACTATAGTTTTTAAATATAAACTATAGAAACTATTAAATAAACCCTTAAAGTTAGTAGAAAGTTAAGGTAGAAAGAAAGAGGAGAGATTTATTCTAAAACCCTATATAGTTTAGTATATTAGGGAGACTATTTTTTCTTAGGCTTACCTAGGAGCTTATATCCTAAGTATAGCCTAAGGTATACTATATTCCCTATATTAATATTTATTAAATTATACCTAGAGTTATATTTAATTTTTAAAAATATAGCTATTATTATAATAATATACTTAGCTTTCCTTTAGTATAACTTTTAAAGTATTAATAGGTTAGTATTTTTAGGGTTTATAATAGATTTATTTAAATTTAAAAAAAGGTTTATTACTTTAAGTAGTTTATAACTAAATATAAGTTTATTAGGTAATTAGTTAATTAAAGCTATAGCTATATTATTAAGGTAGTGTTAAAGCACTAGAAGTATTAAGGGCTAGGGGATATTTAGGTTAGTTATAGTATAATATTATATTATAATAATTATAGTCTAATTTTTATGCTTAGCTATACTATTAGTTTATAAGTAATATACTACTATTATAAGGAATTTTACTTTTAGCTTATAAAAGAGTGTAGTTTAAAGGTTTAAGATAAACTTAAGGTTTTTATTACTAATAATTTCTTATAGTAGTTTTTAGTTAGTAAGGTAGAGTCTTTTTAGTAAAAGTTTAGCTTAGATTTCTACTAAATACTCTTTATAGCTAAAAATAAGAATTATTTTCTTACTAAAGAGGTAGTTAACTAAGTAAAGTAAGTTATAGGTAATAAATCCTTTCACTACCTATATTATATTTTCTAAGCTTACTTTTAATATATTTATAATAAAATCTAATAAAATACTATAAAAAGGCATAGGCTTTATTTAAAGGGGTTTTATTTCCTTTAAGGCTCAAGATTAAAGGACTATATTTTCTCTATAGATATTATAATGCGCTATATAGGTATATATCTAACTACTTATATATAGAAAGCAGACTATAGAAAGCTCTTTAGCTATCCTCTTTACTTTAAAATAATAAGTATTATTATAAGTTAATTAAAGAAGGGCTTTTATATAGTTTTAAGGGATATAGAGTTAGTATAATCCTTTTAAATTCTAGTAACAGAGGAGTTTATTGTCTTAGAGGTCCTAGCTATATAGGGAAATATATAGTTAATTCTAATTAGCTTAGCATTACCTCTCCCTATATTTAGTAATACCTTTAATAATTTAGCTATACTTTATTTTATATTAGTACTCTATTATAATAGAATTCTTTAAATTCTTATTTATAATAGTAAAGGCTATAAATCCCTCTTTAAAGTATATATAAGTATTAAGTTTATTAAAGCTACTATAGTTAGCTACTTCCCTATAGCTAATATTAACTAGTAAATAAAAGAGAGCATTAGGTATTATATTTAAAGTGTTAGGGATATAGATAATATAGATTTTAAATTATAAGAGATAATTAGTAACTTTAGTAAGCTTAAGGTTAGCTTTATTAAGATTTATTATTATAAGAGAGGTATACTTAATAATTCCCTTTACTAGTAAGTAATTAGTAATAATATTTATAGCTAATATATTAAATTAGGCTATTTTCCTTAGTTTCCTTATTCTCTATATAATTATAGCTATTTTTATCTTTATTAAGCTATATCTCTTTTTAATAGCTAAGGTTAGCTAGAAGAGAAATAAAATAAGGTATAGTTTATTACTATTAATATCTTTCTTAGAAATATTAGTATTATTTTAATTAACTACTAATTAGAAAGTATATAAGCTAAAACCCTTTTTATATATATTAACCTTAAAGAAAAGGGGCCTCTTAGGGTTATAGTACTAAAGTAAAATCTTAGTGTATAAAAGTTCCTAAATTACTTTAAAAGATATAATTTCTTACTCTAAGGGTATAAAACTTACTTACTAGGCTATGCGTTTCTATACCTATTTAAATAACCTAATAGGGAGTTTATTTTTTTTATAAAGGTTTTAAAGTATTTTAATCTTTTTATTCTATAGGGGTTTAATATATAAATTAAACTAAGGGACCTTTATATAAAGAAAACTAGCTATTTTAATAAAGGTTTTAAGACTTAAGAGTATAGTAGGTATTTAAAGGTTTTTAAATGCCTTAATATAGTTACTAGTATTAGTAATACCCTCTATATTTATAATAAAACCTAAGAGCTAAATTAATAAATAGCTAATAAATAACTTCTTAGCTACTATATATAGGTAGCACTCCTTAAGGATTTTAAATATAATCTTAAGGTAAATTAGGTGCTCTTTAAGGGTATTAAAGAAAATTATAATATTATTAATATATACTTATATAAAGGCTTAGTGCTTATAGAATTACTTATCTATAAAGCATTAAGTATATACTAGGGAATTCTTATATTCTTATATTATAATATAGGATACCTTAATTCCTCTCTTTAAAATAATTACTATTTTATTATAGTGCTTATACTATACTAGGAGCTAGTTAAAGAAACTAAAGGCATTTAGAAGGGATATTTAATACTTTCTATAGGCATTCTCTATAATATCCCCTTAGTTAGGTAAAGGGTATATATTTAGAATAGTAATACTATTTATAAGTCTTATATTAATTACTACTCTTTCTTTATATTCTTTTTTAGTATTATACTATATAAGGAAACCTAGGTATAGGTATAGTGCCTTTTCTCCTACCTTAAGGTAGGATACCTTACTAGCTTTATACTTTTTATTAAAGATTTTATAAAACTTTTTAAAATCCTTCCTACTTAGGTAATATATTTATAAGGGTTTTAGCTAATTTTACTAATTATTAATAAAATTCATATATATTTACTTCTCCTTAGGCATTAGTATTACCCTTTAGTTATAGTAAATATTATACTTATTAGTAAGTTTAATAAGTTTTTCTATAGCTATTAAGTTAAGATTTATAATTTTAATACTAAATTTATTTATAATAAATAGAATATTATTTAGGTATATAATACTATATAAGGGGATACTACTATTAACTACCTTAGGGTTAAGGTTATTAGCTATATTTTTAATATCTTTCTCTATCTTAAGGGGAAAGATATTCTTTAGTATTATTAGCTTTTTATAGCTTAATAGAATATTAATATTATAACTATAGAAGGTAAAGAAGTCTTTAATATTATTTATAGTAAAGTAAGAGTTATTAGAAATAATGGAGGTGGGTGCTATAGAGCACAGCTTACTAAGGTAGTGGGCTTAGTGAGCGTGCACGTACAGATCCACTGCTCTGTAGAGCAGAGCACTGCAGCAAGCTGCAGTCCACTATATCTCACATAAAATGGAAGCTTTTGCGTTGCTTTTAGCACTATTTAATTCGCTAAAGAATTTGCAATAATAATATCTAATAAATTATATCTAATATCTAACTTTATAGGTGTGCGCGGCTAGCAAGAGTGATTCTAATAGTCTATACAGTCAGTGGCTATAAGGGGGTTTTTCACTTCCTTTCCTTATATACCCACTAACCTTATTAGTGGATCCTAGTTACTAGCTAGGCTTTATAAGCTACTTTCTATTTTTTATAAAATTTATTTATATAGAAAAACAAAAAAATAAACTTATAGCTATATAAATTAGCTGCTAATATGCTTACAATCAGTTAACTTAGTAAAAATTAATATATAACACTAAAAAACCAATTTTTAAATATTTATATAGAAAGAAAGCCTAAAATTTAGCAATAAAGAATTTAGTCCTAAGACTTTTTATAAATTCCTCCTTATTAAGAAAAATACTAAAAAATATATATTATAGGGTAGCTACCTTCCCTAACTAAGTAGCTATTAGCTAGCTTAGTTATATCCTTTAATCCATTCCTCTATATCTTTACTAGTTACCTTATAAATCTAACTTAAAGACTAGGCCTACCTTATAGCTATTAGTCTAACCGCGTAACTATTAGAATAGGTAGAAAAGGTTAAAAAGTAAGGATTTATAGGGACCTCGCAGCTACAAGCCTACACACACGTAACCTTTAGTTAGAATTCTATAGTTATGCCACCCACGTGCGTGCATGCTTGCTGGCTTGCACTAGCTTATAAAGCCCCCTATAAAGTGCTTCTATTAGTGCTATAATTATAGCACTAATAATAAGGAATCCCCTATAAATAACCCTATTATTTTTAACACCCCCTCTCAAGAAGTATTAGGGATAGTTATTATAAGGGCGCTAAGGGTAAAAGTAAAAGAAAAAGTTATATAAAATCTAGGAAAATTCTAAAATAAAAAAGAATTATAGAATTATAAAGCCTAAAATTAGGGCTCTAGAGTAAATAACTTTTTACTATAGTAAAGCATAGTATTTTATAAAGGTATTACTATTAAAAGCAGGGACCTTATTCTTTCTTTGTTTTTATAGTTATTTTTAATTTTCTAGGTGTTTTTATTGTTTTTATGCCTTTAGCTAGGTGTTGTTTTTATAGCCTTTAGTAATAAACTATAGGGGTTTTAGACCTATAAGCTCTAAGAAAATAAGGTATATAGGGCCTATAAGGGGCTTTATAAGCCTATTAGCAGGCATTTTCTTAGTATTTAGGTAAGCGATTTTAGTAAGCCTTTCTAAGACTAGTTATTAGTTATAGTAAAATTTTAGGAGGGTGTGCTTAGTATGGCTATAAAGAGCAGAGTTATAAGCGGTTTTTATAGCTCCCTAGTTATTATAGAAAATTTATATAGGGGGTTTTATAGGTGTTTTTAGCTCTATAAAAATCCCTTTAAGCCACTAAAGCTCCTAGAAAGTCTCACAAATAGCGTTAGACTCTGCTTCTATTGTGGATAAGGCTATAGTGCTAGCCTTCTTTAATTTCTAGCTAATTAGGCCCCCTACTAGCTTATAAAGATAAGTATAAGTAGATTTAGAAAAGCTTCTATCTCTAGCAAAATTGCTATTATAAAATCTAACTAAGCTAGAGCTAAGGCTAGCCTTAGGGGTTTTTGTGTTATTTATAGGGGTAGGGCCCTTATAAATAATAGCTAAATCTTTTATACCTAAAAGGTATCTTAGCAGGTTTTTAGCAGCATATAAATGCTCTAAATGCGGGCTAGCTAGGGCTATTAAAAGCCACTGTAGCGTAAAAGCAATATTAGGTCTTATTAATAGTATAAGATACATAATAGTACTAATATACTCTAATATTCCTTTATATCCTCTTTAAATATAAGGAGCTTAATAAGCTGTTGTTTTAAGACCCCTAGCTGCAGCGGAATTCTAATAAATTTATAATTTTCTAGCTTAAAACGTACTAAGGCCTCTAAAATATACTGCTTTTAGTGTATCTTTAGGACCCTATTTTTTCAGTTACGCTAAATTTAAACCCCTAAGAAAGATTCTGCAGGGCCCCTATCTTCTATAGGGTAAGCCTTATAAAGGGCTTCCTTAAGCTCCTTAATATATTATAAATCCGCCCCTATTAAAAGGCAATTATTAATATAAGTTATAATAAAGGTATGCGTTTTTAAATTATAGAATATAGTAGGGTTAGAGGTAAGAGGGCTAAAACCTAGGTTTTTAAGAACTAAGGTTAGGGTTTGTTGCCACTCTCTAGAGCTTTGCTTTAAGCTATATAAGGATTTTCTTAGTATAATAACTAAGTCCTTAGTAGCTTTATAGCTAAATTTTTTAGCTAGCTTAGCTAGTTATAGATTTTATTTAAGAAATTTAACAAATCCCTTAGGAATTTACATATAAATAGTCTCTTTTAGGTAGCTATTAAGAAAAGCCTCTATAAAATCTACTTACTCTATTTCCTAGTCTTCCTAGGCTACTTATTAGAAATAATGGAGGTGGGTGCTATAGAGCACAGCTTACTAAGGTAGTGGGCTTAGTGAGCGTGCACGTACAGATCCACTGCTCTGCAGAGCAGAGCACTGCAGCAAGCTGCAGTCCACTATATCTCACGTAAAATGGAAGCTTTTGCGTTGCTTTTAGCACTATTCAATTCGCTGAAGAATTTGCAATAATAGTATCTAATAAATTATATCTAATATCTAACTTTACAGGTGTGCGTAGCTGGCAAGAGTGATTCTGACGGTCTGTACGGTCGGCGGCTGTGAGGGGGTTTTTCACTTCCTTCCCTTACATACCCACTGACCTTATTGGTGGATCCTAGTTGCTAGCTGGGCTTCGTGGGCCACTTTCTATTTTCCACAAAATTCATTTATATGGGAAAACAAAAAAATAGACTCACGGCCATACAAATTAGCTGCCGACGTGCTTGCAATCGGTTGACTTAGTGAAAATCAACGCGCAACACTAAAAAACCGATTTTTAGATATTTATATAGAAAGAAAGCCTGGAATTTAGCGATAAAGAATCTAGTCCTAAGACTTTTTATAAATTCCTCCTTGTTGAGAAAAACAGTAAAAACACACATTATAGGGTAGCCACCTTCTCTAACTAAGCAGCCGTTAGCTGGCTTAGTCACATCCTTTAATCCGTTCCTCTGTATCTTTACTAGTTGCCTTATAAATCTAACCCAAAGACTAGGCCCACCTTGCAGCTGTTAGTCTGACTGCGTAGCTGTCAGAATAGGCAAAAAAGGTTAAAAAGTAAGGATTTGTAGGGACCCTGCAGCTGCGAGCCCACACACGTGACCTTTGGTCGGAATTCCGTGGTTGTGCCGCCTGCGCGCACGCACGCTTACCGGCTTGCACTGGCTTACAAAGCCCCCTATAAAGTGCTTCTATTAGCGCTATAATTATAGCACTAATAGTGAGGAATCCCCTATAAATAACCCTATTATTTTTAACACCCCCTCTAAAGAAGTATTAGGGATAGTTATTATAAGGGCGCTAAGGGCGAAAGCGAAAGAAAAAGTCGTATAAAATCCAGGAAAATTCCAAAACAAAAAAGGATTGCAGAATTATAGAGCCCAAAATCGGGGCTCTAGGGTAAGTGACTTTTTACTATGGTAAAGCATAGCATTTCGCAAAGGTAATGCTGTTGAAAGCAGGGACCTTATTCTTTCTTTGTTTTTGTGATTGTTTTCGATTTTCTAGGTGTTTTTGTGGTTGTTTTTGTGCCTTTAGCTAGGCGTTGTTTTAGTGGCTTTGGCGAGAGTTGTGATTATTATAAGGAAAAAATCTCTTTATTTTAAAAGATTCCTATAAGCTACTAAAAGCTTCCGGAAAGTCTTAGAATAATAAGACAAGAAAACAGTAAGAGCCTTTACTTAAAGGAAAAGTGAATTTATAGATATCTTAGGGCTCTTAAGAAATATTTTTCTTATTATTTATTTTTAAAGATATTTGCCTTTAGGAATTCCTTTAGGACTTAAGCTCTAAAATCTTATTTTCTTTAGGAAAAAGAGCTTTATAGCAAAATTCTTTATAGAGGTTTGCTATATAAAAATCTGTTTTTCTTAGATTTTTATCCTTTAGTTGAAAATTATCCAAAATTAGGAATAAAGTATTCCTAGGGCTAAGT
>AFRA01000812.1:0-17603 GCA_000223055.1 Claviceps fusiformis PRL 1980
AGAGAGAGAGAGAGAGAGAGAGAGAGAGAGAGAGAGATAAATAGCAAAAAGATCAAGAGGGAAAAAAAAATTAACTCCCCAATCGCTTCGCTGCGTCACCGTGTCATTTGAACAAAATAAAAGCAAAAACATCATCCTCGAGCCCCCACGTATTCGTTCAATCCAGACCAGCCATAGCCGCCGTCCACATTGATCCAATCTCGGTGTTGCATGGCTCGATCCCATCCCATCATCACGGCGACAAGTCGGCAGCCCATGGCACTCACGGCGCAGACAACCTTGTCGCTGGCGCCAGCCAAAACAGCCAGATCCATCATGTAGGCGCGGCCGACCAGACTTCGCAGTCTCAGCGTGTCGTCCGATGGCTCTTGTCTGACGCTCTCCTCGGCGGCATTGTTCTTGGGCTTGGCGCCCAGGTTCCAAAACATGGCTGAGAAGAAGCCGCCTTCCCATCCAAACGCTTGATCAACGGGACGGTGCAGGTACTTGGGATTCGGGTTGGCCGCTTCAATCACCTCCTTGGTGGCGAGGCGGATGCGATCCTGCGCAAACAAAGCATCCAAAAATTCAGCCTCTTGGTGCACCATGGGATCGTCCGAGGCAATGATTCTAATGACCTCGTACTGTTCCGGCTGGACGCTGGTTCCGTTGTAGAGAGCCTCGAGCTCGCCTCTTCCATGGTCTGCAAACACCTCGCTTGGGATATATGTGTCCCGATATTGATACTCGAGCGGATGTCGATCTCCGTGGCGAATATGAAATCCGAGAATGGGAACGTCAATGGGTAGCTTGGTGTACTGCGCTTTTGCTCTAATGTCACGGATGCGCTTCTTGACGTACGCTTGGTCTTCCTGGTTCAAGTGAAACAAGGACTCGTAGCCGGCATGTGCCAGATCGAAAAGGTCCTTGGTGCCCAGGTCCGTCTGGGCGTGTCGCTGGTGAGTTGCGAGCAAGGCAGGTAGCACATGCTCGAGGGTCACACTGGAAACGACCAAGTGCCGAGTTTGGGCCGGGCAGGGTAGCATCTGATGTCGAGGCGGCGGTCGACACGAGGGAGCAGGCGGAGACAAGAACAAATCCGTATAGGAGCCATAGGCCCAGCGAGAGTCATCGATGAAGAAGGCTCGGCCTTGCTCTTTGGCCAGAGAGTGGAGGGTCCATATGGCCATGATGGTGTCGCCCAGCCCAGCTTTGGGGCTTTCCAGGACAAATGTCAGCGACTTGTGACAAAAGGGTTTGCCAGACATGGACTCGTAGCTCAAGCCGACAAAATGACCAGAGTGTTTCGGCGGCTGCCCGCGTGGAACGACAGAAAGCAGACCCGTCTGCTCCGCCTCATGGACATCAACGAAATAGTCGTCGGGTCGGTCGTTGGACAGCATGGCCAGATCGGATAAGGGAGCTTTATGGTGCCGCTCTCTCACCCTGGCCGACACTTCTCGACAAAGTCCATCCATGCCGGCGTACTCGTCCATCGACAGGGGAAACTCGTAGTTTCTCGGAATCGAAACGGTCCATTTCGATTGTTTCTTGGCGTCGGAGAGGATGACGGGCGTCGGGAAGTTGGGAAAGCTATCTTGTCCGACCATTTCATACTGTGCATCGCGAAAGCTGGGCAGGGTAAACTGTGGAACGTTACGATTTCGAAGTGCAGATGTAACCCAGTACAGGACGCCCAAGAGTGTGGAAAGGTAGATGACGGCCCGGATGACTCGACTTGGTCGGTGCACAAAAAGCACGTCTGACGCTCGCCTCTTGCGCTGTCGTGGGACAAGAGCAGGAAGACTTGGTGAAGGAGGAGGCGAGAAGAGAAGATGGTTGAAGTTCAGTCGAGAGGATGTTGAAGATAGCGCGGCAGGACCTCGATGTTCGTGGTAGGAAGCTGTTCGGCGAAGATTGATGCGCGGCGGTGCAATCATGACCTTGCCCTGGGTGGACTGGGAGAGATTGAGTCGAGACGCCATGATGTCGCTGGATGTTGGATTGTGCGGTTGATAGACAGAGCACGGGTGCTCAATCTTGGGAACAATGCATGAGCTGCATAGAAGGGTGTGATGGAGTACCTATCTCATGAAGGGTGTGTATGCAAGTAGAATCAAAACATAGAAAAAGGGGGGGGAGGGTTACAAAAAAAAGGACTGTCGTGATCGTATCGAGAGGCAGATGGCTGATGGCAGAACTGCCAAGTTAATGTCGCCAAAAAAACTGACTATGCAGGTCAGAAGTAAGACAGAGTTGACAAAGATTAAGTGATAGTAGGGTGTTGGAGAGATGAATTGGGTATGAACGAATGTGAGGAAAGAAGAGGAAGATGGCGATGGCGAAGAAGAAGACGACGAAGACGACGAAGACGACGAAGACGACGAAGACGACGAAGACGACGAAGACGACGAAGACGACGAAGACGACGAAGACGACGAAGAATGACGAAGAAGAAACAAGAGATGATGATTGGCTAGAGACAACCAGAACAACAGAGGGCGCAGGGGTGGAGAGAGAATGTGTGTGAATGAGTGAGTGAACTGTGACGGACTGACGAAGTGAAATGGCAGGAGCAGGAGGCAATTATCCGCAGTCAGACAACGCAACCAACCAGACACGCCGATGAGCGACAGCCTGCATCCAAAACCCGGGGGTAAAAAGTGAAGAAGAAAAGAAGAAGAATAAAATTTAAAAAAAAAAAAAAAAAAAAAAAAAAAAAAAATACCTTGATTCGCCAACGAGATGAACAAATTGTCCATCTCGCCGCGCCGCCCCCTGTCTCTGTCATTTTGCCCTCGCATGGAGTCTACGAGTCCCACGATCGGCTTCATTATGCCGTCCTCCCCAGACAAGCGGCAGCATGCTTCATGTTTCACACCTGGTCACTTTGCAACACCATGGACTGCCAGGCCGCCCAAGATGCGTAGAGCGAGGCCCGAGGATCGGAGTTGCTGGCCATTACGAACATGTGTACATATGTATGTAACATATATACAATATGTCAGCATTTGTCTGTCACGCCCTTGTCGTCAAACGGGCACAGAACGACCTGGACCGGCGATGTTCTGATATGACAGGGTCGTGGGGGTTTCACTCTTGGACCAACAGAGGTTTGAAGGTGGCGGGCAAGGCACGAAAAGAAAGGGGACCGAAAAAAAGAAAAAAAAAGAAAAAGAAAAAGAAGAGAGAGAGAGAGAGAGAAAAAAGGACCCGAGGGAACAAAGAAAGCCAGACAGCTTGTCGTCATCAGGCCCAGGATCGTCAACTCATCACCCACATCGCATCGCTCCTGCCACTTGCACAGCGCCCACTTTGAAACAACAGGCCACACAAACCCTGGCAGGCCAGGTACCCGCTGGCCCAAGCCCACAGACCAATGATACAATGACGTAATGTATCCACAGTTCCTGCTGGGGGGCCCCGCTTGGTGCGTTTCACAAATTGTGATTTCCCTTTGGATCGCTTCTCCGACGCCAAGTCCTCTCTCGAGTCTTGGCATTTCTAGAAGCAAGAGCAGGAAACAGTTGAATGGAGAGGAAGAGCTGGGCAGCCCAAGATTCTCATCATTGATGGCCGATGGGGACGATGAGGCCAGGATGACTCGATTTCTCTTCAAGGCTTTTTTTTTTTTAAGTCTTCCTCGACGCAGGGTTCGTCCGACATTGTGCAGCCTGCATGCTGCCCTGCATGCATGCATGCCATGAAATGTATTGTTGGGCAGTGTGCACTGTGCACTGTGCACTGTGCACAGCCCATGCTCTGCCCAGAGCGTCTGAGAATTGAGATGCTGGATGGGAAAGCCGACGCCATCGCCATGCCCAAAAAGTAGAAATTGCATGCGCACGTGTGCTCTTGTGTTGCTAATTTCGTACCTAGCCGACAGCATGAGGGATTTACACACGCACGCGCACATGTCTTCACGTCCGCTGGACGGACAATAGACGGCGGACACGATGATGGCTGTTGCCGGTGAAGACAATACGCCAACGTGCTGCCCAAGGCCTCTACAATCAGATGCCTCTTGTCTCCTTTCTCTCCCTTCTCTTCTGCTTCTTCTCCCTCGTCTTCTTCCCACGTTTCCCAAGTCTAACCCCGAACTGGCAACACCCCAGTGTCCCCGCCCCAGGTCCCCGGCTTTTCTAACCTTGACAGCAGGATCATCATCCTCATCGAGATTCGACGCCGTCATATCCCGCTTCGTTCATGCATGTGGGCGTCTCGTCCTAGTATGCGTACATGCGACTTTGAAATGGGGTCAAGATATCTGCGACCAGTCCCTCAGTATAGAACGATTCTCGCTGGGTCAAGACTCAGCGGCGTCCCAGATTCATCGTATGCTTACTCGGAGATGTTTTCTTTTTTTTGTTACTTTGTATCCATTTTGTTTTATATTTATTCTTATCTTCATGTCAAAAACCACTTTGCCCTGTCCGTCTAGAAGAAGAAAGCCATTACCTCTCCAAGCAATCGACCACGTCCCAATTCAACATCCCCCCCTCCCCCCTCGTCCTGTTGATTTCTCATCTCTTGTATCACGTACCCGCTGTACAACGGTTATTCCCTCATTTCCAACCCCATGTGCCTGCCGGCCGGCCCCTTTGCCACCAGCACAGCACGAGCCCCGGTCCTCCGGTGACCAAGTCCTCCACGCCGGTCCGGCCCCCAAGTTTCCAACCCACAGAAAGCAGGGGTCCAACGTTTGAGCCCAAAGGAAATCCGACTTCTCGTCCCCGCCAGCAAGTCGACCCCGATGCGCCACCGCATTCTGCCCTTTTTACTGGCGTCAGCACTCTAGAGTCTGGACCATTCCTCGAGGGAGGAGTGCAAAAGAGAAGGGAGCCCCCTTCTCTCGTAACGAGGCCTCGCCAGCGCAGCATTCATACGAGCAACACGAAGAGGGAGAGCACTGGGGGCCACCGCGTTGTCACATGTGCCGTTTGATGCCCGATGCTTGATGCGACTGCCATGCCATGTCATGCCGCGCCATGGCCACGCGGTGCGGGGTCGAAACAAGCTTGACCATGTTGTGGTTGTGGTTTTAACATGTGCACGTATTTTGCTGAAACCGTTTCATGGATCCTGTGCATGTGATGGATCTCATTGATTTATTCATGTATATCTATTTATTTTCGATTTAGGCTTGGCGGGCGGGCGGCCCGACGGAGCCCAGCTGGGGAGCAGCCACAGCCACAGCCACAGCCACAGCCACCTACCATCACTTCGACGGAATCCCAGAGACGTCCAAGGCAAATGACAAGACGTATTCTGCGCCTCACCTCCATCCTCCATGCATTTGATTTGATCGTCATCATCCATCTCCGCGCTTACGCGCGTCAAGCAGCACTGACTGCCCTCGCTACGTCCAACTTGAGCATTTCTCTCTCTTTGTAAAATATCCATGAATCGATACACCAAACACCAGAACACCAAATACCAAAACACCAACCCCCAGAGTCCATCACCAAAACACCAAACACCAAAACACCAAACCCCAGAATCCATCACCAGACACCCAACATGGCCACATCAACCCCCCTCCTCACCCTCTACGACATCGCCTCCCGCCCCCCCCGTCAAAACACCTGCTTCGCCCCCAATCCCTGGAAAGCCCGGCTCGCGCTCAACTTCAAAGCCCTCCCGTACCAGACAGCCTGGGTCCCCCTCCCCGACATCCCCCATCTACGCTCCCAAACCCTTCGTCTCCCTCCCGCGCGCTCCTTCGCCGACGGGACCCCCTTCCACACACTTCCCATCCTGTACGATCCAAACGCGTCCTCCTCCCCAGGCACAGACCGTGGTACTGCCAGCAGCACCGGTCTCCTCCTCGGCGACTCCTTCGACATAGCAACCCATCTCGAGCGCCAATATCCCCTCTCCGGAGCCGGATCTCTCTTCCCCCCCCAGAACCTCGACTTCCCCTCATCCGCCACCCCCCAAGACCTCCTCATCCCTCTTTCCGACATCCAACACCACAGCCCCCACGTCCAGTACGCCCTCTTCAACAACCGGGTCGACGCCCTCTTCACGTCCTACACCCTCCTCGCCGCGTACAACATGCCCCTTGACCGCCCCACCGCCGACCTCGCCAAGGCAGAATTCGTCCGCCGCGCGGGCGTGTCCTCCTGGGAAGACTTCCACCTCGTCGGCGAGCCGCGCCAGGCCATGATGCTGTCCTTTCGGGATACCCTGCGCGAGACCCTCGCGCCTTTGTTCCGCCGGGACGATACGGGCCCCTTTCTGCTGGGTGCGGCGGCGTCGTACGCCGACTTGATTGTCGGGGCGTGGCTGCGCATGATGCAGAGGACTTTGTCGAGCGGGGAGTGGGAGCAGGTGAGGGGGTGGCATGGGGGGATTTTTGGACGCTTGCACGATGCGTTGGACGAGTATGCCGAGGTGAAGTAGTCAAGGAGAACGTGGACCAGGCTGTGCCAGGAATCCGGGATACGCACGTCTGGCTAAAGAAGGGGTTTAGCTTAAGTTTTTTTTTTTTTTTTTTTTTTTTTGGCATCGGATCAGCACCCCAAGCTAAGAAAGGCTCTAGCAAGCTTTGAGACGGGCATTCGGACGCGCACCCCTTGTACGAGCGCCAGTTTCACACAACAAACTTCACAGTGACTACGTCTGCCTGATGGTACGCTCCAACGACGTTCCCATCTCCTGCCCACCACTCCCCGTGTTGTGTGGACAAAGGACGAGCAGCGGCGCAGATTTGTCGACGCTCCATGACCCGTTGGTGCGAGGATGGAGTGTACGTTAGGAATGAGGGAATTCTCAGAATGGGATGAACCGGCAAGCATATGAACGGGAATGAGGATTAGTATGATTCGAGGACATGGCTATCCTGCCACGGTGGACAAATCGTGCGCAACGCAAACGACTATCTTCCGCAAAATGATACGCAAAAGGCATGCGGGATGAAAAGGGTTCCCCTATGGATAAGAAGCATGAAGCATAATATAACGTAAACACTGGAAAAGATATAGGACCCCCCACATGCACATGCAGAGACAGCCTTTACATGAGACGCGCAAAAGAACTATTCTTACCCCATGGTCGATGTAACGTATACTAGAATACTAAAAAGTATCTTGACGTGAAACCGAACGTGATTCACGCCAGCAAGTATTACTCTCTCGCGAGACCCCTTACAAGGTAGTTCCACCAATAACCATACGACAACAACTCGGTACTATCAGGCAAACTGGAGCTTTGGCTGAGGAACGTAAACACCGCACAGGCAAGTAAGCTGAGGAGCGCCACTTGCCGCTTCACATCTTTAAAGCGAGACCGTCCTGCGGAGACTCTCACGATCATGAGTGCCATTGGCTACTAAGAAGAGAATACGCTGTATAGCCAGTCAATGAGACTTTAACGTATTAGAAGGTATATTACAGGAAAAAAAGGGGGGGGGGGGGGGCTGCAGGAGTCTTACGGGCCACGGCGGCTCCCTAGAAAAAGTACCAGCAGCTAGCGGGGAGGTTGATGAAAAGAGGAAGAAAGATTTTGCGAAGGAGTTGAACGAAAAAAAAAAAAAAAACAAGCTGTCTTTGAGTACCGCTTTGCCTCCCTCTATAATGTCAACAAATCCGGGCAGCCACATGCATCTCGTATTGGCATCCCTAACTGCAACCCGTTGCAACGTGCCAGATCCTGCACGCCGATCATGAACCTAAATGGCATCCGCATCGCATTGTAAAGGGGCAAAGAGTAAAGAATGGAGATTTCGCAACAGACGTCCAAAGATCTGCATCCGGGTGAAAAACCCCCCCTGGACGCTTGCTCCGCAGACCCCGAACGCCTGTGTGCTCTCTCGAGCGACTGACGAAAGCAGTGCCTATTCCGATGGTGCGCGAATGAGCTGCTTGCCGTGTTCTAGCGCGTCCTGCCTATCCCCGTTTTCCACGAGGAACAAAGCATGAGGAGATGAAGAACCATCCTCTCTAACAAGTCGACAGCATAAATGATCAAAACGTATCCCCTCGGGGATCTCAGCATAAAGAAATATCGATAACACGAGTAACCATCTCTCTCGCATTGGTACGGAGGATAATATACTAATGAACCATCCCCCCCCCCGATAAGCACAAAGCATACCGAAATGGCAAACCACTACTGCGGTCTAGGACAACCACAGGAGAACACGCCATGAACCGCCAGGAACCTAGCCTCTCACTATGAGCAACAAAGCACACCTGAGCACAGAATGATATTCGACGACAAAACGCCAAGGAACCCTGTCACTACGTTCAAGGTCGCACTCGGCCAACTTCGGGCCTCGGGCAGGATTAGGCATACAACCTGCATCGAAAGGGTGCCTCGGAACCCTTGGTCACCGGTCCCTGAGGACCTTGTATATAAGAGTGCGGAGGATACCAAGCAGCGCAGAGAATGAACTTGGACCTGTAGGGCACCTTGGAAAGCCAAAGTCAGTTGTCAGCTTGGGTGGAATCCTCAGATTCCAAGTCCCCTCACAACGGCCTTTGTCATGGAACCAATGCCTGACTATAAGCCGTTAAGTATGTTTAAGCATCAAACCATACTATCTCGTTATATATAGGAAAGAAAAGGCAAGAAAGGCAAAGAAAACGAGCCTTTACTTACCCTTGATGCCTAGAAGGCGAAATCGCCGCGTTCGAAAAGGGTCATCATGACGGCAGTGAAAAGAAAAAAAGAACCACCCGGTGAATAAGGAAAGCTCTCTCTACAGTCATCAATAAGCAACAACCGTGATTGAATACCGAATGCTGAAAATCCTAAAAGCTATCTACCGTCCATCCTTCAACCTTTCCGAACCCCAGCCATAAAACTCAGCCATAAAACTCAGCCATAAAACTCAGCCAAGCAAGTTATGTCCTCCCACCTTCCAAACCACCACCACCCATATTTATAAGCGAATCCGTACTATATACAGCGGGCCACGGACAGAGTCCCATGTGCGCAGAGTGGCTCCAAGACGTTTCTCGTTGTCTAGACGATTTTAGGGGACAAAGAATAAAATGAAACAGGGAAGGCGAAAGAAAAAGAAGAAGACGAAAGAAAAAAAAAGAAAAAGAAAAAAGAAAAAAGGACAAAGAGAGAGAGAGAGAGAGAAACCCAGGGACCCTCGCCTTTTCCGGCATAAAACCGCGTTGCCCCGCGTTTGAGAACGCGAAGCCAGCGTAATAAGATCCCCGGGCCTGTCCGTCGCAGCAAAACATGCACGCCGCGAAAAAGAAAGAAACAAAGAAAACAATTCAAAACCGAAAGAAAAAAAAAGAATCGAGAAAAAAAAAGAACGAAAAAAGTAGACAAGACATAACAAAGGAAAAAGAGAGCATCGTTTGTTCCAGCGTCTGCCCGGCCCAGGCCCTCCGCCTCGTCAACCATCATGTCCCGGTTTCTGATCTTGCAAAAGACGGGACGGGACGTGAAAACAATGGAAAGAAAGCATGGTGCGCATCGTAGGGTATAAGACGAACGAAGATGGATCAAAAAAGGGGAGACAAAAGGGAAGGAGTAGAAAATGATTAGGCAATAATGAAAAAAAAAAAGAATAAAACAAAATCCATGGAGCCTCGTCGCCAAAACTCCTCAATACCGTTAAGCCAAGGTTCCTTCGCGTGTGTCCAAGCAAGGTGCGACAGCTGCAAGAATACACACACATCTTCCAGCAGTCCATCTTCATCAGCGTCGTCATCATCATCCCATCAGCCAAAACGGACTGGCAGGCACCCCTACGCAACCTCCGCTACTGGCAGCCCCGGTGACTCCATCCGTACAGGACTTTGCCGGAGGGGCTCCACGCTGTGTGGCGATGTTACCAAGGAGTCCAGCGTGTGCCCTTCCGGTAGACACAAGCTGTCCTCTGGGCTAGGTGTGATGTCGTCCGTGTCGACGTGGTCCTGGATCATCTCCTCGAGCATCCTATTCATCTCGTCGACGCTCTTGGTCCCTCGCCGCTTCAACAGACATGATGCAGGGGCCGCTGTCATTGTCGGAGCGTCCTTGGCAGGGTCGCCCATCGCAGTCACCGCCGGCGTCGGCGATAGTGGCGACCGGTGTTCAAGAGTGGCGTCTGCGGTATCACGCGATCGAGCTGCACTCCGCAAAGCAGCAAGCATGCGATCCTTGTCATCCAGCCTCGCACGGAGGTCGGCAATCTCGGCATCCTTCTCCTTTAATGCGGCCGCAACGCTGTGGTCCTCTCCTACCATGATGCTCTTGCTCGGAGTCGAAAATCCGACCGACGTCCGTGACGAACTGGCCCGTCTGGCTTGCAAAAGTCTCTTCTCCAGAGTGGCGATATATCGGTTCTTGTCGGCCAAATCAGCCTGGAGCGCACGGTTCTGTGCCGCAAGAGAGGCTGTCCCGTCACCAAACTCCCCAGCACTATCCTCTTCCACTTCGACAGCCTCGCCTTGAAGAACTTCGCCGGACAGTCTTTGGCATCCTCCTCCTGCTGCACCTCCTCCACCGCAGCTTGATCGACGACCAATGGTGGACGAAGTGGATGTCACGGAAGCCGTACGCTCGAGAAGAGGCCTTGATCCTGCTGATGTGGCAATCGATGATCTGGCCGACCCTGTCGTCAGAGATAGCTGGGAAAATCTGCTGGATTGGCCCAGAGAACTCAAGGAGCCATTGGAATTCACCCCGATGGATTTGGAGCTCAGGATGAGTCGATTGAGATGGTCGATTCGCTCTTTGAGAGCCGTTCTGGCAAGTTGCATCTCCAGCATTTGCTCCTCGCGCCTCTCCGCGGCCTCAATTTCTCTGACCTTTTCCACCTCGTCGTCCTTTTCCTTGTCCAGGTCGGTCGCGGCGCTGCTGCTGCTGCTGCTGCTGCTATTGTTGTTGTTGTTGCTGCCATTCTTTTGAGACTCGAGCTGCTTCCTCAACTCCGTGATTTCCATTCGATATCGCTCCAGAAGCACTCTGGCACCGCCATCACCTCCAGCACCCAGGGCTTCCTCGGCCTTCTTGGCATGACTGACTATGCTGTTCTTGGCTCGTGAGGCAAACTTGAGGGTATTGAGTGTTTCGGTCGTGTGGCTGTTGGCCGCGGCCGCGCTACCGGCAGCCCCGATTTGAATGGTGCAGAGGATGCTCACCAGCGAGTTGCCCGACAGGGCTCCCTGAAGAAGACGAGTCAGTTTGCTATCGCGGTAGGGCAGATGCTTGCCCTCCTTGTCACCGCCTTTGCCTTCCTTTTCTTTCCAATCAGAAAGCTTGGAGATGACGGTGCCGAGTGTGAGCAAGCTCTTGTTGATGTGAGCGCCCTCTTGCCTCCGCTCCTTGGATTCGGCTGCCTTTTCTGAGCCAGCCAAATCGATGAGACTCAATGTGGAAACCCGGACGCCGCCAGGCAGAATCGCCGACCGTTTGCCTTCCATCATATCAGCTGCACCACCACCACCAGGCATGCGCTCGCGACTTTCGACGACAATCTGTACAACAGCGTGACTTCGAGAACTGCGCGCGTTGAACTGCGTACTGGCGGTGCGCCTGGCCTGATCGCCCCGCGCAATGACTCTGAGCAGTTGCGTGGGACTCTGAACGATTTCCTCCTTGAGTGGGGTGGCATATACACCGCGCTTGCTATCTTCACGTAGTTTGATCTCATCTTGGTGAGAGCCAGCAGCACCACCACCACCACCACCACCCGAGGACATGTTCAACAAATCGTGAATCCTCTCGTTGTAAATCTCCAGATAGCTTACGCGCAGCAGAAATTCTCGAGACGGCGTTTCGCGAATGTAGGAGAAAATGTCCGTAATGGCCAGTGGGATGACACCGGGTGAGGTGGCAGTTCCCTGCATGGAAAAAGTCTTGCCGGTGCCGGTCATACCATAGGCGAAGACGGTGCCATGATAACCCTCCATGACTCGGCGAACGAGACGCTTTGCTATATGATCATATACGCGCGCATTATGATCATGGGTTGTAAAGACATTATCTGGACGTCATTGGTTAGTTATAAACATGCCAAGTGGGAGGAGGGGGGGGGGGGGCGAAAACAGTCCGAGACATGTCCAACAGAAAAGAAGAAAGAAAGAAAGAGAAAAAGGCAGTTTTGGACATTTTGAAGAACATACCATAAATGTAGTCACCAGCCTCCTTCCCCCGATATGCAATCAACGATTTTCGTCCATCCACCATCCATTCTCCTTCAGGACTCGACTGGCCGGTGTTGTCGTTGTGATTGTTGTTGTTGTTATTGTCTGGCCGAACCCGAACGCTTACGAGGACATTGCCTCTGCCCTCGGATTTAGAGGCACGTTTATCCGACGAGAAACTGGAGACGCCAATTCCACTGTCACGTTTCGAGCCTGATCCCTCGGTTGGATCATCGCATGTGGTGGCAGAGGTGGAGTAAGAACCCTGGGCAGATGAGCTTCGACTTTGGGGCGGAGAGGAAATGCTGATGAATCCGTCCGACATGCGAGAATTGGTGATGGATTTGCCGTCGCCGCTTCCGTTGAGTAGACTCGGAGTAGAAGGTGAGTAGGTGGTGGGGTTGGAGAGATCCTTGGACGTCCTGGATCTACGTGAGCGAGTCTTTTCGCCTGAGAGCGGACTAGGAGGCAAGCTGCTACATCGGTTGTCGCCGCGCGGCGGGTGCGGAAAGGAGCTGATGCTGACGGTCTTTCGTAGTGTCTTGCCAGCGGCATTGGCGGGCTGGAAGCCCTTGTGCTGAGGCAAGGCCGTGTTTGGGGCGGGAGTGGGAGGACCCAGCATAGAAGACGGGGCGCGCAGGCCACTTCTGGGCGTTGATGGGCCAGACTTGGCCGAAGTCAGATCGAAAGCTGAACCTGGGATGTTTCCGGTGCTTGCTCGCATCTTGTGCATGGGCAAAGCAGGCAAAGCCATGTTGGGTGGGCCGTTGGAAGACCGCGACGGTCGAGGTAGCGCTGTAGCCATGGTGAATCCAACTGAGCGGCAAAGAAGAGGCGATGACGACGACGCCTGACGTATCGAGTCGAGAAAGCAAGCGAGTTGTCGAAGTTGAAAAGAGGACAGGAAAAAAAAAAAAAAAAGAAGGGCCGATAGACGAAGAAAATCAACTTGGTCTCCGTGTCGTATCCATTCACACAACAACCAAATCTCACGGCATGCGCTGCTTAGGCGAAGGGTACGATGTCAAGCACCACCTCTTGTAAGTGATTGAGATGCCAGATGGTCGCAGCAGAGGTTTGGTTTGGCGGCATGTGCCAAGTGAAGGAATGAGGCAGGCACGAGAAAAGATCGAGGATTGAAGGAAAAAAAAAAAAACCCCGGCGATACGGATTTCAAATGAGCAGTTCGTGGTGTCCTCTGTCGGCGAGTCGAGACAGACAGACAGACAGACGCCTAGTACTGGAGGCGGTTAGTTTCTGTCAGCGTCTGTCTGGCAGTTGAGGTAATAAAGCAGCAGTAGGGTGGCGGGTCAAGGCGGGTCAAGCCATCGCGGGAGGAGAAGAGGGGAGTAGCAATGATGAGAACACGCTTTGGCAGGATGGGGAAGAGGAGTGCCCCCCTCTCTGGTGGTGTCAAGTTGCCTTTGACTTGACAGACACGGGCAAAAGGGCAGCAAAGGGGAGCGACGGGAGCGAGGGCAGCGAGGGAGGTCAAGACCAGGTGTAGCACACGACACGCTCGACTATCCACCAAGTGGGAAGCTCATGAAACATACCAATCAATATCTTGTCCGGCTAAGATGTCAGGCAAGGCAAGGGATCAATCAACCAGTTCCGGTGCGTGGTCGGGTGATTTTAGCTCGATCTGCCCTTGATTGACCGGACGGCAAATGAGTGCCGACAGCCAGAGCAGAGGGGGAAAGGAATATAGAGAGAAGAAAAGGAAAGAAAAGGAAAAAGAAAAAGGAAAAGGAAAAGAAAGCGGAGAAAAAGGAAAAAAGAAAAAGAAAAAGCAAGAAAGGGAAATGAAAGTCGAGGGGCTTGAATCTTGATGCGGTGTCGCCTAGGCGAAAAATCGAAAATCGAAAATGGAGTGTTGGCTTCGCGACTAGCGGCGCAAATTGGTGGTTATGGCACAGTTTCTTTTTCTTTTTCTTTTTCTTTTTCTTTTTCTCTTTCTCTTTCTTTTCTTTCTTTCCTTTCGTTTCCTTTATTTTTCTTTCTTTATTCTCTCTTGGTTGTCTCGGTCGAGCCCCAACACAACGGGGTGGACTGCGTTGAGCAGGACGGTCGGCCGGCCGAACTGGGGGATGGATCGAGGGGGTTCTGTGGGATGCACAGCAGCTTTTTGTGCCCCTTGATGATGGAGGAAATCGTCCGCGTAGGCCGTGTCCACTGTCGTTGGACAAAGTGGTTGCGCAACGCCTTGGTGGTTTGGGGAGACGGGTCAAGAAGAGAGTCGGGAATCGGGCGTGGGAGTGGAAGATGGGCAGGCTGCCGGTCGACCAGCGGCAGTCGACCATTCAATACTGTGAGCAGAGGTACCTTGGCAGGTGGCAGGTAGATGAACTTTTGTGTAAGCCAAGCCCAAGCCAGGCACCCAGGGTACAAGGTACTTCTGGGCCAAGTACTACCAGGTACTATTTTAGTAGCTGCTGGTGCGCCAGGCTAAGAGTGAGTGACAGGCCGGGTCGCTGAGACGAGCGGGTGTGACGGAGTGGAGCGGTAAGACGGCAGGCAGGACCAATGTGCTCACATGTGCTCACATAATGTATTTATTCGCCCTTGAGATTTGCGGTAGGGTTAATTCACAGATCGATCTGGGTGGTTCAATTGGGACAAATGCGCCAAGGTGGCATGTAGGGAACAATTGAGGGGGGGGGAATAATAATAAAAGAAACAGAAAAAAAAAAAAAAAAAAAGGAAGGGGGATTCCCTGGATGCGACTACTCGCAAAGACGGTGCCACAACGGGATACGGGACACGGCACTGCGATGCCGTGACGTGACGACGGCAACGGTCTGGCAACGGTCTGTTTTGGACTGTCGTGGATGAGGCCATCCCGATTTGCCTGAATTGCCTGCGTGAAAAATGATGGAAAAATGAATATATTGTACATACCGTACATGTACACGTTATTCGAAACTATAATACAACTTGCGCATCCAAACCCTACGGACCTCGTGCTTGATTTGCTGCAGACATGGAGTGCACGCAACGCACGGAGCTGATGGTTCTCGTTGGGTCGCGGGCCGCGGGGCCCTGCTCCAGCACTCCACTCGTCAAGTCGTGCGCACCAGTGACGAGGCTCGTCGTCGACATGGATGATGGAAGATTTGATTGAACCCATCGGCCACGTCACCTGGCCGAGACGCCTTGACCGTTGCGAGGGGACTTTTCTCCTTTTTTTTTCTTGGTCTTCTTTCTTTCATTCTGTCTTTCTTTATTTTTCTTTTTTTTGGGAGGGGCAAGAAGAATACATGAATACATAAAAAGCAACACAACATCATATGCATCGCTGCCAGACGCCCGCGTCCACCTCCTGCCGTTCCTCGAAATTGCAGCCCTCTGGTCGTAATTGCCCCCTGAGCAGTGGCTGAAGGGTCCGGTCTGGTTGGCTCGACAGCCAGACCCCTGCGGCCAATCACGAGCCAGTCACGCAACAAACGGGCCAAGGTGGGCGCACGGGGACCGCAGGGGCCCACCGGTGATGGGTCCAAGTGTTTAATGGCACGAATGATTTTGTTTGATGGACTGGATGTCTGGGATGGGAACCGGCAGAGATGGAATTGGGTCTTTTTTTTTTTCCTTTCTTTTACCCTTTTCTGGTTTTTTTTTTTTTTTTTCTTTCTGTCAATTTTGCTGTTTCCATTCTTGTCAAACAAGTGCCTCAACAAGACTGCGACCAGTCTTGTCACACAACAAACGTCATTTCATCTTGTCCCCCCCCCTTCTCCCCACAAGACTTTATGCGCAAAACACTCAGTAGCCCAAAAGTCTTGGGTGTTTCGTTTCGAGTTTCGATTCGTCCCGCGCCCGTGATGCAGCAGCTAATGAGTGGCTTGCATGTGGCGTCGAGGCGCACTTAGGGCGTTGTTTTTTTTTTTTTTTTTTCTTCTTTTGTTTTTCTTTTTTCTTTTTTTCTTTTTCTTTTTTTCTTTTTCTTTTTTTCCACTTTCCTTTTTCCTTTTGTCTCGTCTGACTCACACGACTAACGGCGATAATCACTGCACAAGTGTGTGGGGAAATGCTTCAAGCAAAGTCATAAATTATGCTTAAACTCTTTTTTAATGAATCCATTCATTCCATTGTAACAATGCTTTCTTTTCCAAAAGACGCGCCACCGCGCCGCCGCCCGAGATGCCGTGCTCCGTGAGCTGCGGCTGGAGTGGCCCGGGATGCCACCGCAGAGGAGAAAGCCCCGAAAACCGTGAAACCATGAAATGGAAGTGCCGGAGAAAGAAAGATGGCAGAAGAAGAAAACGAATAAAGAAAAAAAGAAAAAAAAGAAAAAAAAAAACACGTTGCAGACCAAGACATAGACTACACGTGTGCGCACAACGTGGACGGAAGAAAAGCTTTGTGCATTTGTGCCTGCCTCGTTTCTCCGCCGCACATCCACATCCACAGGATGCAAATGCACACGCCTGCACGATGCAGACATGAATCTTGACACATTATGCTTGTCCATCCTTTCCAAACACGGCCGGCTGCCTGGCTCCCCCCCATCTGGCGTGTCACCCGGTCGTTGATCGGTCAACCACGCATCGGCCCAATCTCCAGCCTGTGCCGGCAAGATTGGCGCATCATTCGCAAGAAGAAAACGGTGCGTCTATCGGGCACCATCTCTGGCGTAAAAGTGCAAAAGTCTGGGGCCGCCGGGCGAGTGACGAGGCCTTGTCTGGACGTTCGTTGCCGTATGCCACGAGAGAAAATCAACGGCGACCCGAATACCGTTTCTTTCGTGCTGTCCATCTATGAAGACTGGATATAAACCCGCTGGACAGCGATACCGACCAAGGTAGGCAGCCTACTGCGTATTGCATAGGGTCATGAGCACGCAAACCAGGCAACACGGAAATTTGCAGCCCTCGAATGCGAGTAGCATAGCATGAGAATATATCCCAGGGTAGTAATTTCCCCCACATTTTTATCCTTTTTCTTCCTTTTTTTTGTATTTTCTTTTTTTTTTCTTTTTTTTTTTTACTTTTTTATTCCTTTTTTTTTTTTACTTCTTCTTCTATTCTTTTCCTTTTCTTTAACCCTATTCTTTCTTTCTGCTTTTTTTGCCAAATGAATGCACTCCTTCGCCAATGCATGTACAAACATCATGTAATGTACATAATGCACATACACGTCCAAGTATATGTCATCTGTTCATTTCAGACATCCCCATGCCTGTCCTGCCCTGCAATGAGACAACGCAAGGGGCCGCACAAGGGACCTCACAAGGGGTCACACACAGACAAGGGTAACACACACACAAAAGGTCAGCGAGATGGATTGCGGCAAACACGATGGCGCATTGGCCGCCCAACTTTTTTCATTTGATGCTACCTCGCGCCGTGTTACTCCCTGTCGTGCAGATGATGGTGTTGTCCTAGGCAGGCCAGGTCGTTGTGCTGCTGCATTATGAATGATAAAACTATCATCATGTATCGTGTCATTTGTTTTTTTTGTTTTTTTTTTTTTTTTTTTTTTTTNTTTTTTTTTTTTTTTAGAATCTATCTATTGTATTCACGTCAG
>AFRA01000813.1:0-17590 GCA_000223055.1 Claviceps fusiformis PRL 1980
TAAAGTCTACCTATTAGCCTAAATTCTTGAATTACTAGCTTTATTATTAAAAACTAACTATAATAAATCTATTACTTTTAAGCTTTTTACTAAAACTTCCCTAACTTTAAAAATAAGAAAAGATTATTTTTATTATAAAAAAATATTAAAAACCTTTAAATTTTTACTAAATATTAATATATTAATAATAATCTTTAAATTTACTTAAAGCCTTTAGCTATTAAAAAATTCATTTATTAAAACTTTATAAATTTTATTATAGTGAATATAAAATAGAAATTAATAAAAGGTATTATTTATAAAGCTAAGTTAGAATATCTTGTTAAATAAGTAAATTTAATATTAAGAAATAAAACTATAATACTAAAGAATAGTTTAAAATATATAAAAAATACTTATAATATAAATATATATAATATTTCTAAAGATAAGTTAATAGAAAACTTAGTAAGTATAAGAATTAAGAGACTACTAAAGACTTTAAATATCTTATTTTATACTAAAATAAACTATATTCTTTTATAAAAAAAAAGACTATATTAATACTAGCTTTTATTAGGAAACTATTTTAAAAATAAGAATTTACTTTTGTTGAAAATAACAGGGTTATTTATAGGGGATTCCTCACTATTAGTGCTATAATTATAGCGCTAATAGAAGCACTTTATAGGGGGCTTTGTAAGCCAGTGCAAGCCAGCAAGCATGCGCGCGCGCGGGTGGCACAACTACGGAATTCCGACCGAAGGTTACGTGTGTGTGGGCTCGTAGCTACAAGGTCCCTATAAATCCTTACTTTTTAACCTTTTCTACCTATTCTAATAGTTATGCAGTTAGACTAATAGCTATAAGGTAAGCCTAGTCTTTAGGTTAGATTTATAAAGTAACTAGTAAAGATATAGAGAAATAGATTAAAAGATATAACTAAGCTAGCTAATAGCTACTTAGTTAGGGAAGGTAGCTACTTTATAATATATATTTTTTACTATTTTTTTAATAAGGAGGAATTCATAAAAAGTCTTAAAACTAAATTCTTTATTACTAAATTCTAGGCTTTTTTTTTATATAAATATTTAAAAATTAGCTTTTTAGTATTATATATTAATTTTTACTAAGTTAACTAATTATAAGTATATTAGTAGCTAATTTATATAGCTATAAGTTTATTTTTTTATTTTTTTATATAAATAAATTTTATAGAAAATAGAAAGTAGCTTATAAAGCCTAGCTAATAACTAGGATCCACTAATAAGGTTAGTAGGTATATAAGGGAAGGAAGTAAAAAACCCCCTTATAGATACTAACTATATAGACTGTTAGAATCACTCTTACTAGCTATATATACCTATAAAGTTAGATATTAGATATAATTTTTATTAAATATTATTATTATAAATTCTTTAGTGAATTAAATAGTGCTAAAAGCAATGTAAAAGCTTCTATTTTATATAAGATATAGTAGACTATAGCTTACTGCAGTGCTCTGCTCTAGAGAGCAGTGGATCTATATATATACGCTCACTAAGCCCACTACCTTAGTAAGCTATGCTCTATAGTACCTACCTTTATTATTTCTAATAGGTTATAAGCCTAAAAGAGAACTTTTAGTATTTAGAAAATTCATTAAATTTTTCTATAATAAAGGAAAATATTACTATATTTATAAAGAGTGTAAAAGCTACTTATTCCTTCTATAAAAAGAATAAATTTACTAAAAAGAAGTTTTCCCTTCTATAAAATAGGAAATAACACAGTATAAAAGAATTCCTACTTCTATAAAAATTTAGAATTAGTGAAAAAGGGGATATTTTACCCTATAAGAACCTCTTATAAATAAAATAAAAAACAAATTATAGAAGACTTTGCTTCTATAAAAAATAAAGAAAGATTTAGAAGAGTTCCTACTTCTATAAAAGAAAAAGATATAGAAGAGTTCCTACTTCTATAAAAGAAAGAGATATATAGTAACCTTACTATAATTTAGAAGACTACCTTCTATAAAAGAGCAAAAAAGAAGAATTCCTACTTTTAAAAATATTAAATAAAAATAATAAAAAAAAATGGATTCAAGAGATCTAAGCCAAATTAGCTAAGGGGTCCCTACCCCAGAGCAGTCGTGGGTAGAGCATATAAACCAACAGATTTTATAATAAAATAATAATATCTCTAATATTCTAGAAAAATTAGAAATATTAGCAGCTGCCATTACCTCTACCCTAGCTATAGCTTCAGAACCTATAGCTAAGCTAACATAAGAAAAAACTTAGAAAAGCTTAAAAAATTCTAATATTCTAAACTCTTTTAATAATTAGCTCTTTAGTATTTAAAGCTTTAAATTATAAAGCTACTGCTTCTAAAGAATCTATATATAGAGGCTCTAAAGAAACTAAGACCTTTAAATATCCTAATAAGGATAAAAAGAAAAAGAAGAATTCCCCCTAAGAAAATAAGGGAAATTCTAACCCTAATTTTAAGAAAAAGGGGAAAAGTTAGGGCAAAAAATCCTCTAAAAAGGCTAAGGATAATAATAAGGGTTAAGAGGGATCCTTTATGCTAGGAAATTTCAACCTTTCTTTAGGGACTTTAAAGCCCTATAAAAGACCTAGTAGCCCTAGTGCTAGTAGTGATTCTAGCAAAGATTCTAATATTTATTCTTAAGAATCTACTACTCTTAGTAAAGCTAGCACTAAAGTTAATAAGCTAGAGGATAGAATATCCTCTAAAGCCTTTAATTTCTATAATAAAGAGATAAAAAACTCTCTTCTTTATAATATAGATTCTACTGTTTACTTAGTTAATTCTAAGAAATATTTTATAAGTTATATACCTTATAAAAAAGGGGAAGCTAGGCTTATAACCACTAGTAGTAGTCCTATCTATCCTAAGGGATATAGAAAGGCTAAATTTTCAGTTTTATATTAGCAAAATCCTAATAAATACAGGCCCCTAGTCCTATAAGATGCACTATATTTTCCTAAATTAGATATAAATATAGTAAGCGGACTAAAGTACTATTTAGTAGGAGGCTATATGTATAAGAATTCGCTATTCTTAGCTAATAGGTCTTGTATTAGTATTTTAAACGTTAAAAAGCATGGATTTTTCGTCTAGCTAGAGAATACTAATACCCCCCTTCTAAAACCTCCTTCTAGCTGCCCTTATAGGCACTATAATAGTCATTTTAGTTATATAGTTACTAGTTACCCTATAGAGGTCTAAATTCCCTCTAAGGAACCTATATAGGCTAAGGAAGCTTTAGAAATTAAAGAATTAGAGAGTTCTAACCTAGAACCTACTAATTTAGTAGTACCTTCTTTACTAAAGCTTATAAGCTAGGTACCTAAATTTATAGAAGTCTTTCCTTTTAATATTGGGCTATTAGAGGCCCCTAGAAAAATTATAGAAGAGGCTTTAGCGGATTTAGTATCTAAAAGTCCTGCTAAGATAGGCCCTAGGCCTTTAATAGCTCTCTAAAAGGCCTATAATTCTTAAGGGGCCTAGTAGGGAGCTATTAAAGAAGGTATTATAGTAGCTAAAAAAGAGCTTATAGGGAATCTTATAAAAGACCCTAAGCTAAATTTGTACTAAAATTTGCTAAGATTAGCTGGAATCTAGCATGTTAGACTAGAGTACCTAGGTCTACTATTGCTAAAGAAAACTAGCTTATTAGCTAAGGAAATCCTGGATTTTTCTAAGGTTAAAGAAAAGGATTTTAACTGCTTAACCTATAATTAAATAAAAGCAGTTAGAAGGCCCTCTAAAACCCTAATTCTAGACCCCCCTAGGGCTTTAGATAGACTAGAGGGGGATATAGTAAAGATAAGCCCTATGCCTTATAATAAGCACCCTATATGCCTTATTTTAGTAGACTGAAAAACTAGATATAAGTGGCTATTTTCTTTCCTAAATAAGGAGGGCCCTACTGTTTTCCTAGCTATAAAAGGGTTTTTTAGATCCCTAAAGCTTAATTTTAATACCTACCCTAAATATCTACATTTTAATAAGGGTAGAGAGGTTAATTCTACTTGCTAGCAGTGGCTAGTAAAAAAGGGGATAAAATTTACTACTTCTTCCCCTTATATTTATAAGTAAAATAGGCTAGCTAAGAGGGCTATCTATGTTATAATGGATAGACTGCGGGCTACCCTACACTGGTTTGGTTTACCCTTATATTTATAGAATTTTGTTATTTTTGCTATTATAAATCTTATAAATATAACAGTAAATTCCACGAAACTAGCTAGCCTAGCATAATTATTAGCTGTAGATTTTAAAGAAAATGCCCTAATTACCTTAGAGATTAGCCCTGCTAATTATAAGAGTATTAGGGCTATTAGCTCTTATGGTAAGGTTTTAATTCCTATAGAAAAAAGACCTAAAGCTTAAAAACTAGCCCCTAGGACTATTCCTAGAAGGTTACTAGCTAATTTAGGCTTTAAGACCTACTTAGTTTATATTCCTTTTAAAAGACTAGTTACTAAAACTAGCTTTATAAGAATTATAGAATCTATAGGCCCTATAAATTTAGGCCTCCCTAGGTCTTCTATAGGGGATATCTCTTTAGAGGGGGATCTAAGTGCCCTTTAGAACCTTCTATAGAATAATTCCTTAGAGGGGGAAAATAACTAAAATAGTGGTGTTCTTATTAAGGATTACCCTATAGTATCTTCTGATTAAATAGTTAAAAAAGAGCCTGAATTAATTTAGAGTTCTAAGGACCTAGGTTTAAATAAAAATTAACTAGATAATTTAGATAAAATAGATATTAACTTAGTAGCCCTTTTTAAAGAAATCTGCTATAAGGCATAGCTAAAGGCTAAAGAAAATAGGCCTAATAATAGCGCTAAGCCTAAGTCTTGGAAGTAAGCTTTAGTAAGCCTATAGAAAAAACAGTGGCTATAAGCTATTTTTAGCGAATTTAAGCAACTTTTAAAGGCAGGCACTTTTGAATTTATAGAAAAAGAAAATATCCCTAAGAGCTAGAGAGTGCTGAGAAATAGGCTTATTTTAAAGCTTAAAAAGGATAAAGAAAATAATCCTTTAAAATATAAGGCCTGACTTGTTGCTAAAGGCTTTATGTAAATAGAAGGCTTAGATTATACTAATACCTTTGCCACTACTAGTATTCCCTTTAGCTAGCAAATACTATTAGCTATAGTAGCCTAGGAAGACTGGGAAATAGAGTAAGTGGATTTTATAGGGGCTTTTCTTAATAGCTACCTAAAAGAGACTATTTATATGCAAATTCCTAAGGGATTTGTTAAATTTCTTAAATAAAATCTATAACTAGCTAAGCTAGCTAAAAAGTTTAGCTATAAAGCTACTAAGGACTTAGTTATTATACTAAGAAAATCCTTATATAGCTTAAAGTAAAGCTTTAGAGAGTGGCAATAGACCCTAACCTTAGTTCTTAAAAACCTAGGTTTTAGCCCTCTTACCTCTAATCCTACTATATTCTATAATTTAAAAACGTATACCTTTATTATAACTTATGTTAATGATTGCCTTTTAACAGGGGCGGATTTGTAATATATTAAGGAGCTTAAGGAAGCCCTTTATAAGGCTTACCTTATAGAAAATAGGGGCCCTATAGAATTTTTCTTAGGGGTTTAAATTTAGCGTAACTGAAAAAATAGGGTCCTAAAGATATACTAAAAGCAGTATATTTTAGAGGCCCTAGCACGCTTTAAGCTAGAAAATTACAAATCTATTGGAATTCCACTGCAGCTAGGGGTCTTAAAACAATAGCTTATTAAGCCCTTTATATCTAAAGAGGATATAAAGGAATATTAGAGCATTGTTAGTACTATTATGTATCTTATGCTATTAACAAGACCTAATGTTGCTTTTACGCTGCAGTGGCTTTTAACAGCCCTAGCTAGCCTGTATTTAGAGCATTTATATGCTGCTAAAAGCCTGCTAAGATACCTTTTAGGTATAAAAGATTTAGCTATTATTTATAAGGGCCCTACCCCTATAAATAACATAAAAACCTCTAAGGCTAGCCCTAGCTCTAGCTTAGTTAGATTTTATAATAGCAATTTTGCTAGAGATAGAAGCTCTTTTAAATCCACTTATGCTTATCTTTATAAGCTAGTAGGGGGCCTAATTAGCTAGAAATTGAAGAAAGCTAGCACTATAGCCTTATTAATAATAGAAGCAGAGTCTGACGCTATTTGTAAGACTTTCTGGGAGCTTTAGTGGCTTAAAGGGATTTTTATGAAGCTAAAAACACCTATAAAACCCCTTATATAAATTTTCTATGATAACTAGGGAGCTATAAAAACCGCTTATAACCCTGCTCTTTATAGCCGTACTAAGTATACCCTCCTAAAATTTCACTATAACTAACAACTAGTCTTAGAAGGGCTTGCTAAAATCGCTTATCTAGATACTAAGAAAATGCCTGCTAATAGGCTTACAAAGCCCCTTATAAGCCCTATATACTTTATTTTCTTAGAGCTTATAGGTCTAAAACCCCTATAATTTATCGCTAAAGGCTATAAAAACAACGCCTAGCTCAAGGTATAAAAACAATAAAAATACCTAGAAAATTAAAAATAACTATAAAAATAAAGAAAGAATAAGGTCCCTGCTTTTAATAGCAACGCCTTTATAAAATACTATGCTTTACTATAGTAAAAAGTTACTTACCCTAGAGCCCTGATTTTAGGCTTTATAATTCTATAATTCTTTTTTGTTTTAGAATTTTTCTAGATTTTATATAACTTTTTTCTTTTACTTTTACCCTTAGCGCCCTTATAATAACTATCCCTAATACTTCTTTAGAGGGGGTGTTAAAAATAATAGGGTTATTTATAGGGGATTCCTTACTATTAGAGCTATAATTATAGCGCTAATAGAAGCACTTTATAGGGGGCTTTGTAAGCTAGTGCAAGCTAGCAAGCATACGCGCGCGTAGGTGGCACAACTACGGAATTCCGACCGAAGGTTACGTGTGCGCAGGCTTACAGCTGCAAGGTCCCTATAAATCCTTACTTTTTAACCTTTTCTGCCTATTCTAATAGTTATATAGTTAGACTAATAGCTATAAGGTAGGCTTAGTCTTTAAGTTAAATTTATAAAGTAACTAGTAAAGATATAGAGGAATAGATTAAAGGATATAACTAAGCTAGCTAATAGCTACTTAGTTAGGAAAGGTAGCTACCCTATAATATATATTTTTTACTATTTTTCTTAATAAAAAGGAATTTATAAAAAGTCTTAGAACTAGATTCTTTATTACTAAATTCTAGGCTTTCTTTCTATATAAATATCTAAAAATTAGTTTTTTAGTGTTATATATTAATTTTTACTAAGTTAACTAATTATAAGCATATTAGTAGCTAATTTATATAGCTATAAGTCTATTTTTTTGTTTTCTTATATAAATAAATTTTATAGAAAATAGAAAGTAGCTTATAAAGCCTAGCTAGTGACTAGGATCTACTAATAAGGTTAGTAGGTATATAAGGGAAGGAAGTAAAAACCCCCTTATAGCCGCTAACTGTATAGACCGTTAGAATCACTCTTGCTAGCCACGTACACCTGCAAAGTTAGATATTAGATATAATTTTTATTAGATATTATTATTATAAAGTCTTTAGCAAATTAAATAGTGCTAAAAGCAACGCAAAAGCTTCCATTTTACGTGAGATATAGTGGACTGCAGCTTGCTATAGTGCCCTGCTCTACAGAGCAGTAGATCTGTACGTGCACGCTCACTAAGCCCACTACCTTAGTAAGCTGTGCTCTGTAGCACCCACCTCCATTATTTCTAATAACTTTTATTTAACTTTTAGTATATTAAATCCCCTTTTGGAAACCCTATTAAATTTTATAGAAATTAATTAATATAAGGTAATTTCTTACTTGCTTAATAATTAAAAAAAATATATACTTTTTTTATAAGTAACTAAATCCTAGGGATAATAGTATAAGCCTAATATATATAATAAATTCTAGTAGTTTCTTACTAATATATATAATTAATAAGAGTTTATTTTTAGTAAAATTTATTATAATAGTATAAAGGAAATTAATAAAGTAGTAACTTATATAATAGCTATACTAAAGGCTTCTAAACTAGCTAAATCCTACTAATAAACTATAGAGTAAGCTTAATACCCTTTATTAACCTTTAAATAGGTTCTAACCTTAAATATATAATACTTTATAGTATTTTTTAAAATAATAAGTATATAAATATAACTAGCTTATATAATAACTCTTAATACCCTTTATACTAAAACTTTTTAGCTTTAAAGGTATTTAATTAATAAAGAGTTTTATAAAACTTTATATAACCCTTTACTTTATAATAAACTACCCCTTAAAAACACTATATATACTTAAAGACTATTATTTCTACCTATAAAATAATAACTTAAAGATAAAAACCCTTATAATAATCTAGCTACTTAAGCTTTAAATATAATAAACTATTAAGTGAAACCTTCCTAAAAACTTAGTAATACTAAATACCTTAACCCTAAAATAAATCTAAATAATATTAATAACAAAGCTATTAAATATAAAGGTAAATCTATTATCTTTATAAATACAGACCTTTAAATCTAAATAGTTAGGGATTACTATAGCTATAATAGCCTTAACTACTAAAAATAAATTATATATTAAGTTTAATATCTTTCTTATAAAGCTACTTATATATAATACTATTAGTATCTTAATAATATAGAAAGAGCTATAATATTTTATAACCTTAAGTTAGTATTTATTGAAATTAAAAAAGAATTTAGTATTAAAATTTAAAATACTATTACTTAGCTTAACTAAGCTAAGTTTACTAAAGATAATATATTATTTAAAGTATCTTTATAGGAATTTATAGTAAAGGTTTTCTTTTATATTAAAGCTAATAAAGAATTTACTAACCTTTAGCTTCTTACCTATTTTTACTATAAGCTTTATATAAAGCTTTAGTAAATTTACCCTTAATTAATAGAATTTAACTATTAAAATATATATATTAACCTAATAAAGGGGAAAAAGTAAGACTTTAAGGACTTTATTTTAAGGAATAAAACCTACTATAAAATTCAAAAGAGTAAGGTTTAAGCCTTTACCTATTTCCTTATAAAAAACCTAGGTTTAATAAATAATAATACCCCTTACCTTACTGTAAAGGCTTATTAAAATAAGCTACCTTACTATAATAGCTATTATAATAGTAGTTATAGCTTACTTTAATACTAATAGAGTAGTTACTACTAATACTTATAAAGCTATAAATAATATTATAATTTTAGTAATAAGTATAATAGTAAAAACAATTAGCTTTAAAGCTATTTATACCCTTTTTAACTTAATAATAGTTACTTTTATAAAGATTATAAAGGGGCTTTATAATAATTCCTTAAAGAACCTAAAGGGAATATACTAATAATTACTTTTAATACTAAAAAGGTAAATCCCTTTAGGTAATAGGAGAAAACTAAGCTTAAATATTATAACTTCTTTAAGTACCTTTAGTATAATTATAAAAGTTATAAAATATAATTTTATAAAAAATAAGTATTTAAAGAAGGTAATAATATAAACTATATAATTATAGTAAATAACTTTAATATAAAAGCTAAAGAGTTTTGGCTTATATTTTTAAAATATTATATAGTTAAGAAAGGTATTATTAAAAGTAATTTAAATAAAAATAAATCTAATTTTATAAATACTTTTTATACTAAGAAGCTTGCACTCCCTTTTAATATATACTATAAAAAAATTATAGTATTTAAAAAATTAACTAATAATTAGGTTATTAAGGTAGTAATAAGGCTATATTAGTTAGAAATTATTAAAAAAAAAAGGTAACTACTTATTTTAAAGTAAACGTTTACTTTAATAACTAAGGGTAAAACTATAAAATCTACCTTAATATAAGGACTTTATTAATATTAGTTAATAAAAAGTAGCTTTAATAAAATAATTATAATATTTAATAAGAAACTTAAAAGCTTAAATTTATAAATAATATAAATTCCTCTTTTTATATAATAAAAACTATTATTTTTAACTTTTATATTAAAAGTAAAGCTAAAGAAAAATTAATATTTAATTACTTTATTATAATTATTAATATAATAAAGAAGCTTATACTAAAATTATTAATTAGTATAGACTTTATATATAATTATAGTATTAAAATTAACTTTATTAACCCTAGGGTTATTTTTTAATCTATATATAATATAACTATACTTAGCTATATTTTCTACTTTATTAATATTGTTCTAATTAAGAGAGTTATTATAATATACTATCTTACTATATTACTATATAGCTTAAAATTTATACTAGTTTTTTAAAAAAACTATATAATATATAGAGCTATAGGTATTTATTACTTTATTTTAAAAAACTATTAAATTTTTAATAGTAATATAAATTGTAGGTAAGTAAAATACTTACTAATTTATAACTTTATAAACCTTTCAATTTATATTAAGCTTAATTAATAATTAAAAAACCTTTAAGGTTTAAACTTTATAAACTCTTATTTTACTATAAATAATATTAAAAACTTTTTTATTTTTTGTAATTATAATATTAATATTCTATTAAGCTATAAAAAGCTAGTAATACTAAAGGATATTTTCTCCTTTAAAATAAAGAAAAATACTAATAATATAGCTAATAACCTTAACCTTAAGGTAGTTAATAGTAGTATTCCTTTATGTAGTATTATATACTTAAATAATATTTTATTTATTATAAATAAATTTAGTATTAAAATTATAAATCTTAACTTAATAGCTATAGAAAAACTTATTAAATTTATTAATAAGTATAATATTTATTATAACTAAGGGGTAATATTAATACTTAAAAAGAAGTAAATATAAATTAATTTTATTAATAGTTAATAAAATTAGCTAAAACCTTTATAAATATATTATTTAAATAAAAAGAATTTTAAAAAGTTTTATAAAATCTTTAATAAAAAGTATAAAGTTAGTAAGGTATTTTATCTTAAAGTAAAAGAAAAGGCACTGTATTTATACCTTAGTTTCCTTATATAGTATAATACTAAGAAAGAATATAAAGAAAGAGTAGTAATTAATATAAAACTTATAAATAATATTACTATTTTAAATATATACCTTTTACTTAACTAAGGGAATATTATAAAGAATATATATAAAAAGTATTAAATATTCCTTTTAAATACCTTTAGTTTCTTTAACTAGCTTTTAATATAGTATAAGTATTATAATAAAATAGTAATTATCTTTAAGAAAGAAATTAAGGTATTTTATATTATAATATAAAGATATAATAATTCCTTAGTATATACTTAGCGCTTTATAAATAAGTAATTTTATAAGCACTAAGCCTTTATATAAATATATATTAATAATATTATAATTTTCTTTAATACCCTTAAAGAGTATTTAGTTTACCTTAAGATTATGTTTAAAATCTTTAAGAAATACTATTCATATATAGTAGCTAAGAAGTTATTTATTAGCTATTTATTAATTTAGCTTTTAGGTTTTATTATAAATATAAAGCGTATTACTAATATTAATAACTATATCAAGGTATTTAAAAACCTTTAAATACTTACTATACTTTTAAGTTTTAAAACTATTATAGACTAGCCTAGATAGCGACTACAATCTAGTGTTAATAAAGTTATTATTATCTATAAGGGGGAAGGAAAGGCTAGTATCCCCCTCCACTATATGTCTCGTTTATATATAATATATACTTATAGGGTTTGCCCTTTAGGTAAGGTAGGTCACCTTACATGCTCCTTATATACTCCTTATATGCTCCTCTCCTGTTCTACTAAGGATCTAAGCCTCTAGCCTAAATTTATTATAAAAACCTTTATTAAAATAGCTAGTTTTTTTTATATAAAGGTTTTTTAATTTAATTTATATATTAAACCCTTATAAAATAAAAAAACTAAAATACTTTAGAATTTTTATAAAAAAAATAAGCTCTTTATTAAGTTATTTAAGTAAGTATAGAAATATATAGCTTAGTAGGTAAGTTTTATACCTTTAGAGTAGAAAATTATATCTTTTAAGGTAATTTAAAAACTTTTATATATTAAGATTCTACTCTAGCACTATAACTTTAAAAGGCTTTTTTTTAAGGTTAATATATATAAAAAGGGTTTTAGCTTATATACTTTTTAAATAATAGTTAATTAAAATAGTATTAATATCTCTAGAAAAAATATTAATAGTAATAAACTATACTTTATTTTATTTCTTTCTTAGCTAATTTTAGCTATTAAGAAGAAATATAGCTTAATAAAGGTAAAGGTAGTTAGAATTATATAAGGAATAAGGAAATTAAGGAAAATAGCTTAATTTAATGTATTAACTATAAATATTATTACTAATTACTTACTAATAAAGAGAATTATTAAGTATACCTCTTTTATAATAATAAATTTTAATAAAGCTAACCTTAAGCTTAGTAAAGTTATAAATTATTTCTTATAATTTAAAATCTATATTATTTATATTCTTAGCACTTTAAATATAATACTTAATATACTCTTTTATTTATTAGTTAATATTATCTATAAAGAAGTAGCTAACTATAATAGCTTTAATAAACTTATTATTTATATATACTTTAAAGAGAAATCTATAGCCTTTATTATTATAAATAAGGATTTAAAGAATTCTATTATAGTAAGGTATTAATATAATATAAAGTATAGCTAAATTATAAAGAGTATTATTATATATAAAAAGAGGTAATACTATGCTAATTAAAATTAATTATAAATTCCTTTATATAGCTAAAACCTTTAAAATAATAAACTCCTTTATTATTATAATTTTAAAGAATTATACTAATTCTATATTCTTTAAAACTATATAAAAGCCTTTTTTTAGCTAACTTACAATAATACTTACTATTTTAAAGTAAGGAGAATAGCTAAAAAGCTTTTTATAGTTTACTTTTTATGTATAAGTAGCTAAATATATATTTATATAGTATATTATAATATTTATAAAGAAAATATAGTTTTTTAATCTTAAGCTTTAAAGAAAATAAAACCCCTTTAAATAAAGCCTATACCTTTTTATAGTATTTTATTAAATTGTATTATAAATATACTAAAAGTTAGCTTAAAAAATATTATATAGGTAGTAAAAGAATTTATTACTTATAATTTATTTTATTTAATTAACTATCTTCTTAATAAAAAAATAATTTTTATTTTTAGCTATAAGGAGTATTTAATAAAAATCTAAGCTAAACTTTTATTAAAAAGACTTTACTTTACTAATTAAGGATTATTATAAAAAAATATTAGTAGTAAAAACCCTAAGTTTATTTTTAACCTTTTATTAGAAATAATGGAGGTGGGTGCTATAGAGCACAGCTTACTAAGGTAGTGGGCTTAGTGAGCGTGCACGTACAGATCCACTGCTCTGCAGAGCAGAGCACTGCAGCAAGCTACAGTTCACTATATCTTATATAAAATAGAAGCTTTTGCGTTGCTTTTAGCACTATTTAATTTACTAAAGAATTTGTAATAATAATATCTAATAAAAATTATATCTAATCTCTAACTTTGCAGGTGTGCGTAGCTAGTAAGAGTGATTCTAATGGTCTGTATAGTCGGTGGCTGTAAGGGGGTTTTTCACTTCCTTCCCTTACATACCCACTAACCTTATTAGTAAATCCTAGTCGCTAGCTAGGCTTTATAAGCCACTTTCTATTTTCTATAAAATTCATTTATATAGGAAAATAAAAAAATAGACTTATAGCTATATAAATTAGCTACTAATATGCTTATAATTAGTTAACTTAGTAAAAATTAATATATAATACTAAAAAACTGATTTTTAGATATATATATAGAAAGAAAGCCTAGAATTTAGTAATAAAGAATCTAGTTCTAAGACTTTTTATAAATTCCTCCTTATTAAGAAAAATAATAAAAAATACATATTATAGAGTAGCTACCTTCCCTAACTAAGCAGCTATTAGCTAGCTTAGTTATATCCTTTAATCCGTTCCTTTATATCTTTACTAGTTACCTTATAAATCTAACCTAAAGACTAGGCCTACCTTATAGCTATTAGTCTAACTGTATAGCTGTTAGAATAAGCAAAAAAGGTTAAAAAGTGAGGATTTGTAGGGACCCTACAGCTGCGAGCCCACACACGTAACCTTTAGTCAGAATTCCATAGTTATGCCGCCCGCGCGCGCGCACGCTTGCCGGCTTGCACTGGCTTATAAAGCCCCCTATAAAGTGCTTCTATTAGCGCTATAATTATAGCACTAATAGTGAGGAATCCCCTATAAATAACCCTATTATTTTTAATACCCCCTCTAAAGAAGTATTAGGGATAGTTATTATAAGGGCGCTAAGGGCGAAAGCAAAAGAAAAAGTCATATATAATCTAGGAAAATTCTAGAATAAAAAAGGATTATAGAATTATAGAGCCTAAAATCGGGGCTCTAGGGTAAGTGACTTTTTACTATAGTAAAGCATAGCGTTTTGCGAAGGTAATGCTGTTAAAAGCAGGGACCTTATTCTTTCTTTGTTTTTGTGATTGTTTTCGATTTTCTAGGTGTTTTTGTGGTTGTTTCTATGCCTTTAGCTAGGCGTTGTTTTAGTGGCTTTAGCGAGAGTTATAATTATTATAAGGAAAAAATCTCTTTATTTTAAAAGATTCCTATAAGCCACTAAAAGCTTCCAGAAAGTCTTAGAATAATAAGACAAGAAAACAGTAAGAGCCTTTACTTAAAGGAAAAGTGAATTTATAGATATCTTAGGGCTCTTAAAAAATATTTTTCTTATTATTTATTTTTTAAAGATATCTACCTTTAGGAATTCCTTTAGGACTTAAGCTCTAAAATCTTATTTTCTTTAAAAATAAGAGCTTTATAGCAAAATTCTTTATAGAGGCTCGCTATATAAAAATCTGTTTTTCTTAGATTTTTATCCTCTAGTTAAAAATTATCTAAAATTAGGAATAAAGTATTCCTAGGGCTAAGTAAAAGCTTAGGGACTCTTTTAACCATTAGGTCTAAAATAGGACCTTTAGGGTAATCCTTAAAAAGGATATTAAGAAAGTCCCCTTTCTAGTTATTTTCCCCCTCTAAGGAATTATTCCCTATAAGGGTCTAAGGGGCACTCAGATCCCCCTCTAAAGAGTTATTCCCTATAATATTCTAAGGAATATTATAAAAGCTTTTAGCCTAGTTTTAGTAGATAACAATAACCTTTTTGCCCTTTAAAAAATATTTAGGGCAGCCACTATAGTCTAGAAAATCTAGGTTATAGGGGTCTTTAGGCATAGGGTAATCTATAATTATAGAATTTCCCTAAGGCTCATCTGCCACTATAGGGCCTTCTTCCTTAGCTTCCTTATGCTAGGCCCCTTAAGAACCACAGGCCTCTTAGCTAGCTATTAGAGGCAGGGTTATAGAGGGTCTAGGGGGATTAATAGAAGGTTTTTTATCTACTAAGCCCTATAAATCCTCTATAAATTTAGATTTAGGTGCCTCTAACAGCACAGAATTAGGGGGTTTTTCCTTAGGAATCAAGGGGACCCCCTCTATAAAAGGTGCCCAGCTTTGGCTTGCTTTCTGATTTTGCAAAGAAGGGGCTATAGGATTAGGGGGGTATAAATTCCCTAATTCTTTAACCTTTTTAGCCTTTTTAGGGGCTAAAACAGACTTTATAGAGGGTTTTTTATTAACCTCTATAGGGGGGCAAGCCTAGTGACTAAAATAGCCTATATAGTGCCCCTTAGAGCAACTAGAAGGTGATTTTAAAAGGGGTGGATTAGAATCTTTAAGCTAGAAAAAAAATCTGTGCTTTTTAACATTTAAGAGACTAATATAAGACCTATTAGCTAAAAATAAAGAATTTTTAGATATATAGCCCCTTGCTAAATAATGCTTTAATCTGCTTACTATATTTATATCTAATTTTAGTAAATATAGTGCATTTTATAGGATTAAAGGCCTGTATTTATTAGGGTTTTGCTAGTATAACACTAGAAATTTAGCCTTACTATATCCCTTAGGATAGATAGGACCCCTACTAGTGGTTATAGAGCTTGCCTCGCCCTTTTTATAAGCAGTATAGCTTATAAAGTGCTCTTTAGAATTAACTAAGTGCACTGTTGAGCCTGTATTATAAAGAAGGGAGTTCTTTATATCTTCTTTATAGTTAAAGTTAAAGGCATTAAAAGAAGCCTTTTTTTCTTTAGTACTAGGATCACTAGAAAAAGAAGAACTAGAATTTTCACTAGAATTACTGCTAGCACTAGGGCTACTAGGTCTTTTATAGGGCTCTAGGGCTTCTAATAAAAGGTTAAAATTTCCTAGCATAAAGGTTCCTTCCTAACCTTTATCTTTATTATCCTTAGCCTTTTTAGAGGATTTTTGCCCTTTTTTGCCCTTTTTCTTATAAGAATTAGGCTTAGAATTCTTCTTATTTTCTTTAAAGGAATTCTCTTCTTCTTTATTAAAAGGGTTTTTAGAGGACTTATTTTCTTTAGTGCCTCTATGTGTAGATTTCTAGGCTATAGCTTTATAATTTAGAGCTTTAGCTACTAAAGAGCTCTTATCTCTTTGCTCTTTAAGCAAGTCTGCCATTAGAAATTACAAATTTAGTGCCCCTATAGGGTTCCCTAAAGCCCTAGAAGTTCTTATAGAAAATCTTTACCTTTCTGCCTAGTAGGGAAAGGTGGATTTTAATGCCTATAGATACTGATTTACTTAATCTATAGGCTCTATAAAAACACTTACTAAATTTAGCCTAGCTAGTAGGTTATTAAATAAAGCATTAAAGGACTCTAAAAAACCCTCAAAGCCTTGAAAATTTAGGCTATGAAATTAATAGTATAGGGTACCCCGTTGTATTTCAGCACTCTAAGAATACTGGCGGATTAAAACACTATATGCCTCTAAGGGGTCTTTTTACTAAATTATAGCATTTTAAGGGCCTTTAGTGCAGCTATCTCTTAAAAGTATAAGAATTATAGCTTAGTTAGGATCGCTAAGGTTCTTAGCAATACTAGGATTTTCTAAGAAATTAGGCATTCTTAGTGCCCTAAATTAGATATTTAGGGCCTGCTTCCACTAGTTAAAATTTTCTAGCCCCTTTAGCCTAGCCCCCTCTAGAAAGCTATAAACTCTTTTATTAAATTCTTTAATAATAGAATTATTAAAAGAATTTAGAATATTAGAATTTTTAAGGCTTTCCTAAGTTTTTTCTTATACTAGCTTAGCTATAGGTTCTAAAGCTATAGCTAGGGCAGAGGTAACAGCAGCTACTAAAATTTCTAATTTTTCTAAAATATTAGAAATATTATTATTTTGCTGTAAAATCTATTAATTTACATACTCTGCCCATAACTGCTCTGGGGTAGGGACCCCTAAGTCATTATAACCTAGATCCCTAGCATCTATTGTAAAAAAAAAATCTCACATACACTGCCTTAAAAGGTACAAGCTTATAAGGTCTTTTCTTATAGAAAATAGGAATTTTTCTATAATTTCCTTTTATTTTTAATAGAAGGGAAAAGCTTCTATATCTTTCTGTTTTATAGAAGGAAAGACTTCTATATTTTCT
>AFRA01000814.1:0-17563 GCA_000223055.1 Claviceps fusiformis PRL 1980
ATTCAATTCGCTAAAGAATTTGCAATAATAGTATCCAATAAATTATATCTAATATCTGACTTTGCAGGTGTGCGCAGCTGGCAAGAGTGATTCTGACAGTCCGTACAGTCGGCGGCTGTGAGGGGGTTTTTCACTTCCTTCCCTCACATACCCACCGACCTTATCGGTGGATCCTAGTCGCCAGCTGGGCTTCGTGGGCCACTTTCTATTTTCTACAAAATTTATTTGTATAGGAAAACAAAAAAATAGACTCACGGCCATACAAATTGGCTGCCGACGTGCTTGCAATCGGTTGACTTAGTGAAAATCAACGCGCAACACCAAAAAACCAATTTTTAGATATTTACATAGAAAGAAAGCCCGGAATTTAGCGATAAAGAATCTAGTCCTAAGACTTTTCGTAGATTCCTCCTTGTTGAGAAAAACAGTAAAAACACACATTATAGGGTAGCCACCTTCCCTAACTAAGCAGCCATTAGCTGGCTTAGTCACATCCTTCAATCCGTTCCTCTGTATCTTTGCTAGTTGCCTTACAAATCCAACCCAAAGACTGGGCCCACCTTGCAGCTGTCAGTCCGACTGCGTAGCTGTCAGAATGGGCAAAAAAGGTCGAAAAGTGAGGATTTGTGGGGACCCTGCAGCTGCGAGCCCACATACGTGACCTTTGGTCGGAATTCCGTGGTTGTGCCGCCCGCGCGCGCGCACGCTTGCCGGCTTGCACTGGCTTACAAAGCCCCCTATAAAGTGCTTCTATCAGCGCTACAATTATAGCACTAATAGTGAGGAATCCCCTATAAATAACCCTGTTATTTTTAACAAGTTTATATAGCTACCCTTAAGTTTTAAGTAGTAACTTTTAGGTTTTAAATAACCTTAGTATTAGCTAAGGTAATAGTATATATAAAGAATAAAGTAATTATTACTGTAAAGTAAAAAGTAATTATAATAATTTAAAATATTAAATAAAAAAAGAATAAATCAATAAAAGTTAAAACTAAGCTATTAAGAAAAATAAATATAGCTATGAAATACTTTTAAGTAGTATTATAAATATTATAAAATATATTTACTAAATAGCTAAAGAACTTTATTAATATAGGCTTTTTATAGCTTTAATTAAAAGCTTAAAAAGCTATACTATAATTAATAGCTATTGTTATATTTTAAAAAGTATAGTATAAGTTAGAATTAGTTATATAAAGCTATAACTTTTAATTATATTTTCTCTTTTTATAGTAGTAAGTATAGTAGGATTTCTGTTTAGCTATATAATAATAGCTAAAATAGCTATATAGTATATTATTCTAATAAGGCTAATATAAATACTTTTTAAAGTAATAATAGGTAATATTAAATATTTTATTATATAAGTCTTTTTTTATAATATATTTATTTAAGTAAGGTAAAGAGAGAGAAGGAAAGGTTAGTAATATTTTAGTAATAATAAATATATTTTTTTTAAAAAAAAGTTAGTTTTTAATTTAAATTTAAATAAAAGGTATTTTAAAGCTTTATTATTTTAAAATTAAATATATAAAAGTAGCTTTATTAGTATAAAAAAAAGTTAAAATAAATAATAAATAAATTTATAAAGTATATAGATAGGATATAATATAATAATAGGTAGGTAATAGAATATAAGTAAATAAAGTATAGTTATATTTTTTTAAAAAGTTATAAATAAATATATATAAAAAGAAAACAATATAAAAGTAAGTAAAAGTAAAAAGTAAGAAACTTATATATAGTATAGGTATTTAGTTTTGGATTTTTAATAGATTTTATATAATCCTTAATAAAATATTAATAATAATAAATATAATAACTACTAGCTAGCTTAGAAATAAGTATACCTAGCTACTAGTAAGGCATTTATAGAATAATAGGTGGGAAAGATATTTAGATAGGGGTAGACCTACTATAATAATAATATATACTCTATAATAATATATATAAGTATATATAAAAATACTCCTATAGTGTGTAGTACTAGGATATATAATAATAATAAAATTATTACTTAATAACTAAGTAGTACTAACTTAAGAATATAATAAGGGCTATACTAATGCCTTATTAGTATAACTATATAAATAAATAAAGGGCTATATAATAAATTTAAGCTAAAAGCTTAAACCTTTAAAGGAAAAGAAAAGGCTATATTATAAAGAAATAATAGTTACTAGGTATATACCCTACTAGCCCTAAGTAAGGCTACTTAGGGTACCTATAGATAGATAGAGTAAGAGATTATAGAAGATTCCTCTCTCCCTTTCCTTTCTCCTTAAGAGTAATAATATCTTCTATTAACGCTAAATTGCAGTAGCCTCTAGGCTAGTCTATAACAATAGTATAGTTTTAGTATATTATTATAAAGTAAATATTATTAGCTAAGGTATGTTAAACTATAGGGTTAATTAGAATTCTTTTAAAAATCTCCTATTCTTAGTAGTTAGCTATAGCATTAAAGGTATAAATATTAAAGGTTATAACTATAGCTTTAGCTTTCTTTTAATATTAAGTAAAACCTTTTTTTTTATAAAAATATATTATATTAAAGTTAAGCTTTTACTTAGTTTTATTAGTACTTATACTATATTAATCCTTTTAAGTATTATTAATATATATATTATAGCTTATTTTATTAGCTAGTATTTAAATATAAGTAGTAAGTATTTAAATTCTCTCTATACTAATATAAAGAACCTTATAATATATATTAACTAAATATAAATAATACTTAATAAAGATATTAGCTTAGTCTTTTATTAGTTTATAATAAATAATAAAAATATAGCTATTATTAGTATAATTATAGGCCTTAGTAAAATAAATAAAGAAATTAATAAGCTATTAAGCTTAAGGGATTTTAAAAAAAATAATTCTATTATAAAGGTTTATTATATTTTTAATACTACTTTTAGTATAAATTTAAAGGTTTTATTTAGTAAAAGTTTTATTAATATAAATAGTAATAGTTAGAGAAAGCTAAATAAAAGTATTTATATTTAGTTTTATAATATAGTAAGTAAAAGCTATATTTAGCTTAAATAAGCTATTAGTTATTAAGAGATAGTATAATCTATAGATTTTATAAAGTAGAAATATCCTATAAAAACCTTTTTTAATAAAGTCTTTAGTAATTATAATATAGTATAATTTTAAAATAAAAGGTTTTTTTATTTATTATATACTATTTATAATATTAACACTATAGTAAGCTTTAAAATATATATTACTTAGTTTAATAAAAAGGTTAAGTATTTTTTTATAATTTTAATTAATTTTCTCTTTAATTATAAGGGTTTTTTAAAGTAAAGTTAATATTATATAGCTAATTATAATAGTTTCTATATTAAAACTACAGAAACTTTATATAATTATATAAAAAAAAATAATAGTTTTATATAAAAAAATAGCTATTAAAAGAATAATAAAAGGTATAGCTAAGTATAAAAGAAATATTAATAATAATAATAAAAAAAAAAGTAAAAGTAGCTTATAATAAAAAGGTAATAATATTATTAATTAAAAAGGAGTTATAAAAAGGTTATAGTAAGGTAAGGTTTTTATACTTAGTAGTATACTTAAGTATTTAAGCTATAGCCTTAGTTAAGTAAATAAAAAACTAAAATATTATAGTATTTTATAACCTAAGGTAAGTATTAGTATTAGTAATATTTTTTATATAATAGAAATATAGTTTTTATAGCTTAAAGTTAAGAGTATATATATATTTTATTTACTTTAATATTAACTAATTATAAGTAAAATCCTATAGATATTCTATATTTCTAACTATAAAAGTTATAAAATTAAAACTATTTTACTAAATTATTATATTTCTTACTAACTCTAGCCCTTTAAGGTAGAAAGTAATATAAAATATTTAAAATTACTTATATTTATATAATTATTAGAATTTATATAGTAAAATACTACTAAAATAATAATATAAAAAATAATAGAAATACTAAAATATTTTATTAAATAAATTTTTAGAATCTTTTTTTATAATATAGTTATTAAGTTACTTATATTAGCTAGCTAGTGCCTACTATATATAAAATACCTTAATTAAAGAGTTAAAGTATTAACCTTATTATACTTATTAAAATATATTATAGTAAATAACCTAAAGGTACCTATAAAGGGCACTATTAAAGTTTTAATAGTTTATACCTTAGCTTTAATAGCTTTTGCTTTAATTTAAAGTAATTTAATAAAGGTTTTAATAATAAAGATTAAAACAGCTATAGTAGATTTATATTTCTTTAATATAATAAGGTAGGATTCTATATTCTTTATAGCCTTTACTATAGGTATAGATTTAGTAGCTCTTTTAATTCTAATATTAATTATCTTTAAAATCTTAGTCTTTATAATATTATAAATATTTATAAGGCTTTTTAATACAATTATAATATATTTTAAATAGTTTACTATAGTTTATTATAATAAACTTAAAGGCTTTTATAGCTATTTTTAATACTATAATATATATAAGGACTCTATTTTATATACTTAATAATTACTTAGCTATAATAATAGCCTTATAAGCACTTAGCTTAAGGATTTTTATAAAGTAAAACTTACTAATTATTATTAAAAAGCTATTAAAGGTTTTATTTAGGTAGCTAAAAGTATTACTTATATATTTAATAATAATAATAGCTTTAGCTAAAAGCTAGAAGGTTTAGTAATAGTTTTTATAGCTACTTTTATCCTTTTCAATAAAAATAGCTATTTAAAAAAGTTATAAATAATATAAATTACTAAAAGTTTTAATTTACTTTTAGCTTAAGCTTTATTACTCTTTATAATAGCTACTATAGCTTTATTATTTTAAATATTAAGTCCTTTAAATACTAATATAATAAGCTATTATTTTTAAATATAGCTTATAAAAAGAATTATCTTTATTAATACTAAATCTATTTTAGCTAATTTTAGCTTTAGCCTTAAGAAATTCTATACTATAAATGTAAAGAATATTCTTAAAAGCTTAATTCTTTTTTTAAGTCCTTACTTATTAATATATTACTACTTTATATAGTTTTTTTTTATATTAATTATAATTATAAAGTTAATATTATTTAATTTATTATAAAGTTTATATATTTTACTATTAGCCTTTTTAAACTAATAAAGATACTAATATATTCAAATATTAGTAATATACTTTACTATATCCTTAGTAGTAGTTAATAGTTTACTAATTATATTTATTAAGAATTAGCTTATTAAAGCCTAAGCTTTAATACCTTTAGTATTACTTATTACTTAGTTATTTATATTATTTATATTAAAAATATCCTTATTTTTATTATAGTTAACTATAATAGTCTAGGGAGTAATATAAAGTATATTTATATTATTACTATATTCATTATAGAACTTATTATCTTAAGTAGGATAAATATTTTTTAGTTAGTTAGTTAAAATACTAGTTTCTTAAAAATAAAGATAAAATATAAGTCTTAATAAGTTAGCTAAATTAATATTATAAGAATCTATATTATTCTTAAATTTAAAGGCTAATTTCTTTAAAAAGCTTATAAAAAGCTATTAATAAAAATAAGGCTTAATAAAGGCTTAAATATATCATAATAGGGAAAAATATAGGAGTTTATTATATATATTTTACTAATACTTTTCCTAGCTTAACTTTTATTAAGATTTAGTATAGTAATTAGTAAAACTAATATTAATAACCTTTAGCTAGTAAATTTAATATACTATAAAAAGGCTTAGGGAAATCTAAGGTTTTAGTAATATATTTATATAAGCTAATAAAAGCTATAAATTAACCTAAATAACTAATATAAGGAAAAAAGGTAGTAATATATAAATTTTTAAAGAGAAAAGGAATAAAAAAGTAAAGAAAAGAAAGTAAAGAAAAAAGGTAAATAAGTATAAAAAGTAAAGAATTTTATATACTTTAATAAAGCTTTTATAAAAATAAGCTTAAAATAAGCTTTTATAGTATATTAAAAGTTAGGAAATAATTAATATTTTTTACTAACAAGGAAATCTTTATATATATTTATAAAATTAAATATAAAGCTAGTATAACTTAGAATATTTATTAATTAAAAGGTATTATAAAACCTTTTTTATAGTATTCTTTATTTTAATTAATAGTATTTATAGTAAGGTACTTATTAATTATTTTAGTAGTATTAATATATATATTTTCTTTAAAAATCTATTAATTATTTTTAGTCAAGTATTTTTTTTAATAAATTAAAAAATTAATATAAAGATTTTTATTCTTTTTTTAAAAAAATTATATATAATATTTTTAAATTCTTTTAATTTTTTAATAGTTTACTTTTTTTAATTTAGTTAAGTTTATTAATAATAATATAGGCTTAATTTCTTTAAAAAGGTTTTTACTTTACTTTAATTTTTAAATATAAACTATAAAAATTATTAAATAAACCTTTAAAGTTAATAAAAAGTTAAAGTAAAAAAAAAAGATTTACTTTAAAACCTTATATAGTTTAATATATTAAAAAAACTATTTCTTTTTAAACTTACTTAAAAGCTTATAACTTAAGTATAGCCTAAAATGTACTATATTCCCTATATTAATTACCTAAAGTTATATTTAATTTTTATAAGTATAGCTATTATTATAATAATATACTTAGCTTTCTTTTAATATAACTTTTAAAGTACTAATAAGTTAGTATTTTTAAGGTTTATAATAAATTTATTTAAATTTAAAAGAAGGTTTATTATTATAAATAACTTATAACTAAGTATAAATTTATTAAGTAATTAGTTAATTAAGGCTATAGCTATATTATTAAGGTAGTATTAAAGTGCTAGAAGTATTAAAGGCTAGGGGATATTTAGATTAGTTATAGTATAATACTATATTACAATAATTATAGTTTAATTTTTATACTTAGCTATATTATTAGTTTATAAGTAATATACTATTACTATAAAGAATTTTACTTTTAGCTTATAAAAAAGTATAGTTTAAAGGTTAAAGATAAACTTAAGGTTTTTATTACTAATAATTTTTTATAGTAATTCTTAGTTAGTAAAGTAAAGTCCTTTTAATAAAAGTTTAGCTTAGATTTTTACTAAATACTTTTTATAGCTAAAAATAAAAATTTTTTTTTTATAAAAAAGGTAATTAATTAAGTAAAGTAAGTTATAAATAGTAAATTCTTTTATTATTTATATTATATTTTTTAAGCTAACTTTTAGTATATTTATAATACAATTGAATAAAATACTATAAAAAATATAAGCTTTATTTTAAAGGGTTTTATTTCCTTTAAGGCTTAAGATTAGAGAACTATATTTTTTCTATAATTATTATAATATATTATATAGGTATATATTTAGCTACTTATATATAGAAAGTAAACTATAAAAAGCTTCTTAGCTATTCTCCTTACTTTAAAATAATAAGTATTATTATAAGTTAGCTAAAAAAAAGCTTTTATATAGTTTTAAAGAATATAGAGTTAATATAATTCTTTTAAATTATAGTAATAAAGGAGTTTATTATTTTAAAGGTTCTAGCTATATAGAGGAATTAATAATTAGTTTTAATTAGCTTAATATTACCTTTCTTTATATATAGTAATACTCTTAATAATTTAGCTATACTTTATATTATATTAATACTTTATTATAATAGAATTCTTTAAATTTTTATTTATAATAGTAAAGGCTATAAATTTCTCTTTAAAGTATATATAAATATTAAGTTTATTAAAGCTATTATAATTAGCTACTTCTCTATAGCTAATATTAACTAATAAATAAGAAAGTATATTAAATATTATATATAAAATACTAAAGATATAAATAATATAGATTTTAAATTATAAAAAATAATTTATAACTTTAGTAAGCTTAAGGTTAGCTTTATTAAAATTTATTATTATAAAAAAGGTATATTAAATAATTCCCTTTATTAATAAGTAATTAGTAATAATATTTATAGCTAATATTTTAAATTAAGCTATTTTTCTTAGTTTTCTTATTCTTTATATAATTATAGCTATCTTTATTTTTATTAAGCTATAATTTTTTTTAATAATTAAAATTAGCTAAAAAAAGAATAAAATGAAGTATAGTTTATTACTATTAATATTTTTCTTAAAGATATTAATATTTTTTTAATTCATTATTAATTAAAAAGTATATAAGCTAAAACCCTTTTTATATATATTAAGCTTAAAAGAAAAGCCTTTTAAAATCATAATACTAAAGTAGAATCTTAATATATAAAAGTTTCTAAATTACCTTAAAAAATATAATTTTTTACTTTAAGGGTATAAAACTTACTTATTAGGCTATATATTTTTATACTTACTTAAATAACTTGATAAAAAGCTTATTTCTTTTATAAAAATTCTAAAGGATTTTAATTTTTTTATTTTATAAGGGTTTAATATATAAATTAAAGTAAAAAACCTTTATATAAAGAAAACTAATTATTTTAATAAAGGTTTTAAAATTTAAAAATATAGTAAGTATTTAAAGGTTTTTAAATACCTTAATATAGTTATTAATATTAATAATACTCTTTATATTTATAATAAAACTTAAAAGCTAAATTAATAAATAATTAATAAATAACTTCTTAGCTATTATATATAAGTAATATTTCTTAAGGATTTTAAATATAATTTTAAAGTAAATTAAATAATCTTTAAAGGTATTAAAGAAAATTATAATATTATTAATATATATTTATATAAAGGCTTAATATTTATAAAATTACTTATTTATATAGCACTAAGTATATATTAAAAAATGTTTATATTTTTATATTATAATCTAAAATACTTTAATTTCTCTCTTAAAAATAATTACTATTTTATTATAATATTTATACTATACTAAAAGCTAATTAAAAAAACTAAATATATTTAAAAGGAATATTTAATACTTTTTATATATATTCTTTATAATATCCCTTTAGTTAAGTAAAGGGTATATATTTAAAATAATAAAACTATTTATAGGTTTTATATTAATTACTACTTTTTCTTTATATTCTTTTTTAGTATTATATTATATAAGAAAACTAAGGTATAAATATAATACCTTTATTTTAACCTTAAGGTAAAATATTTTATTAATTTTATATTTTTTATTAAAGATTTTATAAAATTTTTTAAAATCTTTTTTATTTAAATAATATATTTATAAAGGTTTTAGCTAATTTTATTAACTATTAATAAAATTAATATATATTTACTTCTTTTTAGGTATTAATATTACTCTTTATGTTATGGACTAGCCTAGATGGCGACTGCAATCTAGTGTCGATGAAGTTATTATTATCTATAAGGGGGAAGGAAAGGTTACTATCCCCCTCTACTATGTGTCTAGCTTATATATAATGTATGCTTATAGGGTTTGCCCTCTAGGTAAGGTGGGTTACCTTATATGCTCCTTATATGCTCCTTTCTTATTCTACTAAGGATCTAAGCCTCTAGCTTAAATTTATTATATAGCCCCCTACTACGCTATTCCCTAGCTATAAGACAGTTAGTAAATAGTTAGGTTATAATAATACTATTAGGTTATAAGTAACGCGCCCTACTAGGCAGAACTATATATCCTAGCTAGTTCTAATCCAGCGCCTAGCGTTAATAAAACAAAACCTAAAATAGAAACCTAAATAAAAAATCCTAAATTAGTAAGCTAATTACATTCTAGACATTAACTATAAATCTCCTAGCTAGCTCCCCTAAGCTTATTAGTGTCATCCTACTATTATCCTTACTGCTAATATTCTATATCTATTAAGCCTCCTATTTAGATATTAATTAACGCCTATTTATTCTCTATTATTATCTAATATCTTTCCTATATACCTCCTATAATAACAATAAATAATCCGCTGCCGCTGTCTACTAGATCTAAATAGTAAGCTCCCCTATCCCTACTACTCTACCTATCCTAAAAAAAAAACTAAGGTTATAAGATTATATCTACTGCTGCTAGTGCTCCTTCTTCTCCTCCCCTACCTCTAAACAGCTACTGCATCTTAGGCTATTATAAGATAGAAGGCAACTTAAAGGATAAGTTATATACCCCTATAGATCTCTTCTAGCTAGATATCTAATGCCTATTCTATATCCTCTATATAGTAAATAATAGCTTATTTTTATATATACTAGGCCCTAAGCACTTTTATAAAAAGTGCTAAAGAAGGAAGTTAATCTATATAAGGGATGCTGCTATATTTACCTAAAGTCCCGCTCTCTACTGCCTTACTTATAAGATAATAGTAGCTATTTATTATAGTAAGGCTATAAAAGTACTTTATATTCTTACTTATAATGCCCCTAATAGTAAAGGGAAAAAGGTTATCTTAAATAAGCTATTTAAGGCTTTATATAACTACTTTACTACTACCCTATATATTATAGAGAAGTATACTATACCCACTATTACTACTAGCTTCTTACCTATACTATCCTCCTATCTACTAGCCTAACCCTAGTTTACTACTAGTAAGACGCCTTTATATTTACTACCTATCCCTACTATTAATTCTATTACTATTTACTTATTAGAGACTAGTATTAACTACACTAACGCCTAGTTATTTAAAGTATAGCACTAGGTTAAATAATTAATACCTATATATTAAGATTTATTTACTTAGCTTTAATTACATTAGCCCTCCTTACTAACTTACTTACTACTATATTTAAAGGAGTAGGCGTATATGCCTATACTACCCTCTTTTATTTTATTAAGTATAACGCCCCCTCCTGCTACTATTATGCCTTCTCTTATTACTAATACACTTTTTTTTACTAATACTACAACGCTACCTACTGTCCACTAGCTCCTAATATTTATAATATTTATACCTAAGCTGCCCCTAAGTATCCTTAGTTTTATATTATAAAGGCCTAATTTATTTTCTACTAGCTAAAAGTTACCCCCTTTACCCCTCCTTAGCTTACCCTTTATAGCTATATTAGCTAAGTACTATAAAAAGAAAAAGAAGAAAAAAAGGGTTTAGCTAGTAACCTTACCTAAGTAATAATAAAGTATAGGAATATTATAACTAAATTAGAGCCTATATAGGGCCTAGTAGTATTAAAGTTTATATTAAATAGTATACTATATAGTATTAATTAAGAGTTATAGCACGCCCCCCTTAGTTTATTATTAAAATATATATCTTTTTATTATACTTTAAAATTTACTAATACCTTAGTATCCTTTAAGTTCTTAAGTAGCTTCTATATTAGCTATATATAGCTAATCTATTTAACTAATATATTATAATAGCTGCCTTAACCTTTAGCATTCTTTATAGCTAAAATAGACTTAACCTAGTACTTATAGGGCGTATTTACACTATTATCTTAAGGCTAAATAGGGCTTAGTTAGGAGTTAAGTAAGACCTAGGAAGGGAGTGGATTATTTACTATATATTTAATTAGATTAATATAGAAGATAGGGTAGATACTACTAGGGATATCTAGTTTAATAGTAAGGGGTGTAGGAGCCTTAAGTATAGTGTATTTAGCTATAACCTAGTCTAACTTCTTACTTAAGTAAAGGGTTTAAATATTATAAAGGCTAAGCTAAACTTTATTACTAGCCTAATATTATTCTATAGGGCAGCGTAACTAATTAAAGGACTCCTATTAATGTTATTAAGTAAAATTAATAGCAGCCTAAGTAAGCGCTATCCCTTACTTAATATACTTAAGGAACTAGACTACCTACCCCTTAGGGGATATTTAGCTTTATATAGAAGCTAGTGTGTATTATACTAAATTAACATTAAACCTATAAAGGGCTATATATATACTAAGGCCAGTAACTAATAAGTTATAGTTATTAAGCACAAGCTAGCACGCTGCTAAGTGCATAGGCTAGTCTATTTAGGCAAAAGAGACTATAATATATAAGACTGCCTAAACTTTCTAATTTATACATTCTATGCTTCTATTAGTCTACAGATAGTAGGATATAGAGAGAAGCCACTAGGTCCCTATAAGGGAGCATAGTAATAACTAAAAGCTACTTACTTAGTCTAAGCTATAGTTAGATATAATACTTAGAGAGAACCTATAGAAACGCTACTAGCAGTCTAGGAAGCGTTAAGCATATGCTTTAGTGCTTATACTTATTATAGCCTCTAACTAAATATACTTAAAGAGGCAGTCTATAATAACTATTAGGAACTAAGGGGTGTCTAAAGAGTTAGCTAGAAGGTTAGTTATAAAATCTACTAATATCTATAACTAGTACCTATTCAGCGCCGGGATAGGCTATAGAAGGCCTTAGCATAGGTACTGGCTCTTATAAGCTCTATAGTAGTGGCAATTCTATACATACTGCGCAACGTCTATTAACATACCCTTCTAGTAATAATTATAATAGAGAGCCTAGAAGGTTATGTTTTTTTCTAGGTAGCCTAATAGGGGCGAGTTATAGGTCTGTTAAATTAGTATAGTAGTTAGGGGCTTATACTACAGTGCCTAAAGGCAGCTATAGAATAGCAAAGCCCTATAAGCATTAATTACATAGTCCCTAACCTACTAGTATATAGCTACCTTAGCAAGAAATCTCTAGGCCCTTAATTATACTACTGCAATCTTTAGGCAATATATAGGATTAGCTTATATACCTTAATCCTAAAGGCTTTAAAGATAGTTATCTATAAAGAAGTTATAGCCTTATAGGTTAACTACTATATTGCTAATTAGGGGCTAGTCCTACTCTAATGCTAGGGTAAGAGGGGCGTAGAATAGCTATAATAGGCACGCAACTAACATTAGGTATAGCAATAGCTAGGCCAATATAGGGGCCCCTAATTTATCCTACTTGCAGCAAGATAGCGCATTAGGGCGGGCTACCTAAGAGCCTAGTTAGTAGCAAAGGTAAAAATTAAAGAGAGAGAGAGTCTCCGCCTAGTATGCCTAATATTTTAATATTTCCTAAGGGCTAGTAAAGTATTCTAAGTTTTTATAGTTAGTAAGGATTATAAATAGCCTAAAGATGCTATAAAGCTTAGTAAACTATGCCTTAAGGCATAAGATAATACTAAGTAGCTTCTTATTATAAATTATATAGTTTTATTAAGGGGCTATAAGCTAAGTAAAGTAGTAGGCAATAGGTTGCAGAATACCCGCTATATTATACTATAAGAGGCAACCCCTAATAGCCTCCCCTAACGCATTAGCCTCTACTACTATATCTAAGGCAGGGTTCTATTAGGCTAGGATTAGAGCTAAGGAAAATGTATCCTTAAGGCGCTAGAAGGCTGTCTAGTAAGCTAAAGACTAGATAAATAGGGCGCCCTTTCTAGTAAGGTTAAGTAAAGGTCTAATAAGGTTTAAAAAGTTAGCTATAAATTCCTAGTAGAAGTTTATAAAGCCTAAGAAGCTATACATACCCCGTAGCTATATTAGTGCCTTCTATTTACAGATAGCGGCTACCTTAGCTAGGTCTAGTTATACTATACAGCTAGCTTATACTATAAACCCTAGGTACTTAACCTTAGTTACGCTAAAGGCATACTTACTAAGGTTAAGGTATAGGCTAGCCTATTAAAGGCAGAAAAGGATCTCCTTAGTACGCTATATATACTTCTTATGTATGCCGCTAGTGTAGATAAGGATATTATTAAGATAGGCTGTTGCATAGACCCCTAATGCATCCCCTAAGGCGCTATTAATATAATATTAGAATATTATAGGTGCTCTAGCTAGGCTAAAGAGGCAGATAAGCTATTTAAAAAGGCTAAAATATATATAAAAGGCTGTAAGAGCCTTATCCCCTTATACAATATATAGGCAATAGAAAGTAGCGTAGATATCTAATTTAATAAACCACTAAGCGCCCGCTAGGGATTGTAGAGTCTCCTTAATAAGTAGTAATAAGTACTAGTTTTAATCTATAATTTTATTTAACACCCTATAGTCTATATAAAAACACTACCCTTTACCTACTTTTTTAACTAAAAGCACTAATATAGCTATTAAAGAGAAGGAAGCTCTAATCTAGCCCTTATTTATAAGGTTTATAATCTATTTTTATATTTCTAGCAGCTAGTCCTAGGGTATATTATAAAGCAGCACCTAAGGTAGATCTAGTAGGCTACTATTAGGGTTCTATTGCAGTTAAATATAATAGTTAGCCTGCCCTTAGTAAGAAGGAAGAGTATTAGTGTTTTTATAGTAAAATAAATCCTTAAAGTTAGCTAATTTGCTTAGTAAAGAGAAGAGATTCTTATCCTTTTCTAGGATTATTAGGTCTACTATAGACATAAGGATAACGTTAATCTTCTATAGGCTTATAGATATAACGCTGCTTACTTCACCTAACTATAGAGCCTAGTAAGCCAATTTTATATAAACTAAGCCTATAATAGTGGTTATAGATAAGGCCACCCCTTAGGTATTTAAGGCATAAATCTCTAAGCTACCCTATATATAGATAACAAGGAGGCATTAAGTAGCATATAATATAATATTATTCTAGGCTATTTATAGCGCCCCTAGGATACAGTCTTATAAGAGGCCTAGGATTATATAGGCTACTATAGGGAATAACTAGCTATTTAAGTTAGCGCTAAACTAAATAAGGTAGGTGATTTTTAGGCGCTAGGAGGCGTTAGTATAACTATGCTATATAACTATTATAGTAGTGGTTAGTGTGCGTAATTAGGCTAAGGTAAGGCGTTAAAGGCCTAGCCTTTAGACTATTTATTTGCTTATAGTAGCATAGCTATTATAACTACTATTTACTTAGGCATTAATAAACTTAAAACTATTATATAAAAGAGAAAGGAGGAATAGTGCCTCTTTTATATAATATTCTATTTCTCTATAAATATCTAAGCTAATGCTATTATAGGTATAGTATAGATTAATACTATTAATATATATTTTATTACTAAGACTTATATAGTAGGGCTGTCTTTTTTTAAACTAAAGTTATTATTACTACTTAGCGCCTTCTTATTAAAGGTATTTAGGGCCTTAATATTAAGACCCCTTATTAGGCAATAGGTAGGAAGCTATATATAGTCCTAGATAAAGTAACTATCACCACTATAATATAAACACTAGCAGGCAGCCTTATAGCGCTTAATAATATCCTACAAAACCTAGGTTACCTAGATTACGCCCTTAGCGTCTATAGGCTTTATACTTAACCTACTTCTATTAGAGAACCTATAACCCTACCTAGAGCCTAAAAACCCAGTAGAATTAATGCCTATTATAGCTATATTGCTATTTTAGTTATATTTAGTTTAAGCGTAATAATAAGCCTTAACGCGCTCCTTAATCTAGTATAAGTTAATATTTAAGGTAATACTATAGTATTATATAACTATTATATAGTAGTTAGAGCAGGGGATGTTATAGCCTATATAGTAATCCTTTATCTGCTTATTAAGTCTAACTTAAAGCTAGGTAAGTTTTGCTATATCTGCCTAGGTACTCCCCCCTATAAGGCATAACTTCTATTTAAAATAAATAAAGAAATTTATAAACTATTTATTTAGGTATTATTCTAGCTAGTCTAACTCTATAACTATATATTCCTCCTAATAAGAATTTATAAATATAGTATTAAGGTATTTAAAGAAATAGCTTAGTGTATACTAGTAGTTACTACTTAGCTTAAAGAATAGAGCTACCTATACCTAAATCTTAGGCAATAGGTTCTAATAAATAAGGAACTACTTATTATAATTAGTGCTAATAAAGTCTAAGTTAGCCTTTAGCTTATATACTATAAAGCTCTACTAAGCCTAAAATAAGGCCTTATTTCTATTATAGAGGTTCTTTATTAAAAGTGGCTTATGCTTAGGTTATACCTAGTTAGCCTGCATTAGGGTATTTATATAGAATGCCTAGTTTATTATAGCTATATAGTAGCATAGTTCCTTAAGCTAAGCTGCTAATAAAGCAATAGTTTTATAGAGGTAGTGTAAGTTCTATATATTACCTAATTAGGCCACTTATTTATAATACTAAGGATCTATTACGCCACCCTTATAAAGATAGATATTATAAGTAACGTTGTAATGGATAATAATTATTATAAACTAGCCTAAATAGTAACTATAATTTAGTGTTAATAAAGTTATTATTATCTATAAGGGGGAAGGAAAGGTTACTATCCCCCTTTACTATATGTCTAGCTTATATATAATATATGCTTGTAGGGTTTGCCCTCTAGGTAAGGTGGGTCACCTTACATGCTCCTTACATGCTCCTTTCCTGTTCCGCTAAGGATCCGAGCCTCCAGCTTGAATCCATCACACTTTAGTTATAATAAATATTATATTTATTAATAAGTTTAATAAGTTTTTTTATAGCTATTAAATTAAGATTTATAATTTTAATACTAAATTTATTTATAATAAATAAAATATTATTTAGGTATATAATATTATTTAAAAGAATACTATTATTAACTACTTTAGGGTTAAGGTTATTAGCTATATTTTTAATTTTTTCTTGATTTTAAAGAGAAAGATATTGTTTAGTATTACTAATTTTTTATAACTTAATAAAATATTAATATTATAACTATAAAAAATAAAGCAATTCTTAATATTATTTATAATAAAGTAAAAGTTTATAAAGTTTAAACCTTAAAAGTTTTTAGTTTTTAATTAAGCTTAATATAAATTAAAAGGTTTATAAAGTTATAAATTAATAAGTATTTTACTGACTTATAATTTATAATACTATTAAAAATTTAATAGTTTTTTAAAATAAAGTAATAAATACTTATAGCTTTATATATTATATAATTCTTTTAAAAAACTAGTATAAATTCTAAGCTATATAATAATATAGTAATATAATATACTATAATAACCCTTTAAGTTAAAATTATATTAAAAAGGTAAAAAATATAGCTAAGTATAGTTATATTATATATAAATTAAAAAATAACCTTAAGGTTAATAAAGTTAATTTTAATATTATAATTATATATAAAATCTATACTAATTAATAATTTTAATATAAGCTTTTTTATTATATTAATAATTATAGTAAAGTAACTTAATATTAATTTTTCTTTAGCTTTACTTTTAATATAAAAGTTAAAAATAATGGTTTTTATAATATAAAAAAAGAAATTTATATTATTTATAGGTTTAAGCTTTTAAGTTTTTTATTAAATATTTTAACTATTTTACTAAAGCTACTTTTTATTAATTAATATTAATAAAGTCTTTATATTAAAGTAAGTTTTATAGTTTTACTTTTAATTATTAAAATAAAGGTTTACTTTAAAATAAATAATTACTTTTCTTTTCTTAATAATTTTTAATTAGTATAACTTTATTATTACTTTAATAACTTAGTTATTAATTAGTTTTTTAAATATTATAATTTTCTTATAGTATATATTAAAGGGGAGTATAAGCTTTTTAATATAAAAAGTATTTATAAAATTAAATTTATTTTTATATAAGTTACTTTTAATAATACCTTTCTTAATTACATAGTATTTTAAAAATATAAGGTAAGACTTTTTAGCTTTTATATTAAAGTTATTTATTACAATTATATAG
>AFRA01000815.1:0-17513 GCA_000223055.1 Claviceps fusiformis PRL 1980
GCTATAAAGAAATAGCTAACTATAGTAAATTTAATAAACTTAATACTTAAATAAATTTTAAAGAGCTTTTTATAGCTATTATTATTATAAATAAATATTTAAAGTATTTTCTTACAATAAAGTATTAATATAATATAAAGTATAGCTAAATTATTAAAAGTATTACTATAGATAAAAATAAATAATATTAAGCTAATTACAACTAACTATAAATTCCTTTTTTTAGCTAAAACCTTTAAAATAATAAACTTGTTTATTATTATAATTTCAAAAACTTATATTAATTTTATATTTCTTAAAGTTATATAATAGCTTTTTTTAGCTTACTTATAATAATACTTACTATTTTAATATAGAGAAAATAGCTAAAAAGCTTTTTATTATTTAAGTTTTAGAAATAAATAGCTAAACATATATTTATATAGCATAGTATAATATTTATAAAGAAAATATAGTTTATTAATTCTAAGCCTTAAGGAAAATAAAACTTTTTCAAATCAAGCTTATACTTTTTATAGTATTTTATTAAACTTTATTATAAGTATACTAAGAGTTAGCTTTATAAATATAATATAAGTAATAAAAAATCTATTACTTATAACTTACTTTACTTAATTAATTATTTCTTTAATAAAGTATTTAATAAAAATCTAAATTAAACTTTTATTTAAAGGACTTTACTTTATTAATTAAGGTTTTTTATAAAACTTTATCAATAATAAAAACCCTAAGTTTATTTTTAATCTTTAAACTATATTATTTTATAAATTAAAAGTAAAGTTTCTTATAGCTATAGTATATTTTTTATAAATTAATAATATAATAAAGTATAAAAACTAAATTATAATTATTATAATATAGTATTATATTATAACTAACTTAAATATTCCTTAGCTTTTAATACTTTTAGCGCTTTAATACTGCCTTAATAATATAGCTATAGCTTTAATTAACTAATTACTCAATAAACTTATATTTAGTTATAAACTACTTACTATAATAAACCTTTTTTTAAATTTAAATAAATTTATTATTAACTTTAAAAATATTAAATCTTTTAATAATTTAAAAACTATATTAATGAAAAGCTAAGTATATTATTACTATAATTATAATATTTAGAGAAATATTAAATATAACTTTAAGTATAACTTAATAAATATTAATATTAAAGGTATAATATACCTTAAGCTATACTTAAATCATAAGATTTTAAGTAAGCTTAAAAAAAAGTAACTTCTTTAATATATTAAATTATATAAAGTTTTAAAGTAAGTTTTTTTTTAAGTTTTTATTAACTTTAAAAGTTTATTTAATAGTTTTTATAGCTTATATTAAAAATCTATACTAAAGCTAAGATTTCTTTAAAAAGCTTATTTTAATATTATTATTAATAAACGTAATTAAAATAAGTAATATAAATTATTACAAGATTAAAAGAATTTTAAATTATTATTTATAGTTTTTTTTAAAAAGGAGTAAAAAGCTTTATATTAATTTCTTAATTTAGTAAACAAAATACTTTATTAAGAATAATTAATAAATTTTTAAAGAAAAAATATATATTAATACTATTAAGATAATTAATAAATACCTTACTAAGAATATTATTAATTAAAATAAAGAATACTATAAAAAAAGTTTTATAATAGCTTTTAATTAATAAATATTTTAATTTAAGCTAGCCTTATATTTAATTTTATAAATATATATGAAGAATCTCTTACTAATAGAAAATATTAATTATTTTTAACTCTTTATATATTATAAAAGCTTATTTTAAGCTTACTTTTATAAAACTTATTAAGGTATATAAAGCTTTTTACTTTTTACATTCTTTTATTGTTTATATTTTTTTTTTACTTTTAATTCTCTTTTTATTTTATATTTTTGTTATAGCGATATACTTTTTTATAATAATTATTTACTTATAACTTATAATTTATTACTAGCCTTTATAGCTTTAATACTATTATTTATATTTACTTAACTAACTTTACTCGCTTTTTAAATTTAATAGCTTAAAATTATTTTAGCTTTTTTTAATAGCTTTTATATTAATAACTAGTAGGTATATTATTAATAAAAGTATTAAGTAAATATAGATAGTATTCTACTTTATAAGCTATACTACTTTTTCCTAGAGGTTATTATATTTAGCCTATATTATATTAGTATCTATAGCCCTATATTAAAGGAGACTTACACTTACTAGGGGATTATAATTATTATTATCTTTACTAGTATTAATAATAGTATTAAAGTATTCTCTTTATATTTAAAGAAGCTTCTTTACTTTTCACTAATAAAAATTAATATAAGCTAGCTATAGGCTTAGTTAGAACCTATATTACCTCTAATTAAATATATTACTATTACTTACTTTAAAATAAGTTTTATTTTAATAAGTATACTTAAAGTAAGCTTTAAAGATACTTATATTATATTAATACTAAACCTGTATTAACTTTAAGTTAGAACTATATCTTTTTAATTTCTATATAAATAACTAATAATATTTTTATAAGTAATATAAGATTTATAAAGCTATGCCTTAATAATACCCTACCTCAATATATTAATAATAGCCTTAAGCTAAACTTAAATTATATATTTATTAATTATATTTTCTTTTTTTTACTTAATATTTTAGCTAAGGTTAATAAAACTAAATTAAACTTAATACTATTTAGTAAAGAGTATACTAAGCTACCTTTATTAAAGTACTAAAAAAAGAATAACTTACTTTAAAAGCTTTAATTATAATTAAAAAAAAATATTTCTTTTTTATAATTATTACTAACCTTTTTCTATATAATTATTAGTTTAGCTATATAATTACTAGCTAGCTATTATAACTATTAAGGGGGAATTGGGCCAACAGCCCAACTAGTGTATTAAATAAATAAATAAAATAAATAACTATTAAGGTAGCTCTTTACTAAAATACCTAGCTTTATATTAGCACTCTTTAAGCATTAATATAAATATTAATAATATTTAACTCCCCTTACTTATAAAATATATTCTTACTATACTATAGTATAAATAAGTAAGGTTAGCTAATATTATAGCTATATTATATTAAGTTATATTAATATAGTATATAAAGTAACCTTTACTACTCCCTAGGCTTTAATTAGCTTTTATATAAGCCTATTTTAACTTTAAAACTCATACTATTTACTTTTAAAGCTATATATTACTAATATATTATTACTTTTATTTATATATACTATAATATACCCTAACTATAATATTATACCTTTTATTTACTACTATTACTATAAAACAAATTTAGCCCTAACCCCACTTTAAACTAAATATATTCTCTTTTTTAAACCTAAATCTACTATACTTACTTTCTTTAGTAACTATAGGCATATAGTTTAGTAAGTAGTATACCTATATTTTATAATAAAGATTACTATAGGCTCTATATAAGCCTAAGTAAGTCGAGATATATCCTCCTTATTTTAGGGGTTTTTTTATATAATATAGTAAGTAGAGACACTAAATAAAGGCCTTTATAGGCCTCTTAGTATATATTAATAATAATAATAAAATATATATAGTAGCCTTTTAGTATTTATTTTATTCTTATATACTAAAGCCTTTATTAAGCTTAGTTCTTATTTATAGCTTTTTATAAACCTTTTTAAATAATTAGCTTTAAAGCTTAAGTATAATATAGCTTTATATAGTATTAACTTAAGAAACCCATTAAGACTTAACTTTAATTATTATTTTTAAAAAACTAATATTTTTACTAGCTAACTAAAAAATACTTTTATTACTTAAAATAATAAATTTTATAGTAATAATAAAGATAACTTAAATATATTTTATTTATCTTTTAAGCTATTATAATTACCTATAATAAAGATAAGAATATTTTTAATATAAATAATATAAACCTTATACTAAGGATAGGTAATACTAAGAATATTAAAGTAAAGGCCTCAATAGGCTAATCTTTAATAAATATAATAAGTAAATTTATAACTACTATTAGAGAAGTAATAGAATACTTTACTACATTTTTAATATACTAATACCTTTATTAATTTATAAAAGCTAATAATAAAATATATAAATTTTATAATAAATTAAATAATATTAAATTTATAGCTAAAGTTAATATAAAGAAGAATTATATAAAGTAGTAATATATTAATAAGTAAGGATTTAAGAAAAAGAATTAAACTTTTAAAGATATTACTTATATTTATAATATAGAATTTATTAAAGCTAAAGCTAAAATTAGCTATAATAAATTTAGTATTAAAAACAATAATTCTCTTTATAAGCTATACTTAAAAGTTATAGCTTATTATATTAATATTTTTAAAAAACTTAATACTTAATTTAATAAAGCTATAGTAATTACTATAAAAAGTAAAAAAGCTCAAGTAAAAAGTAAATTAAAACTCTTTATAATTTATATTATTTAAAACTCTTTTTAAATAATTATTTTCATTTAAAAAAATAAAAATAGCTATAAAAACTATCTTTAAACTCTCTAGCTTTTAATTAAAGTTATTATTATTACTAAATATATAAGTAATTCTTTTAGTTATTTAAATAAAACTTTTAATAGCCTTTTGTAATAATTAATAAATTTAATTTCTCAAAATCCTTAAGCTATATACTTAAGTAACTATAACTATATTTAAATAGTTATTTAATATATAGAAAAAGGTTTTTATATATATTATAATATTAAAGATAGCTATGAAAACTCTTAAGTTTACTGTAATAAACTATAGTAAATTATTTAATATATACTATGTTAATATTTAAGGGCTTATAAATATTTAAAATATTATAAAGGCTAAAACTATAAAGATACTTAATATTAAAATTAAAGAAATTATTAAGTTTATATTTATAATAAAGAATATTAAAAATATAGGATTCTATTTTATTATATTCAAGAAATATAAATTTATTATATCTACCTTAACTTTTATTATTAAAACCTTTATTAAAATACTTTAAGCTAATAAGAAAACTATTAAAGTTTTAATAATACTTTTTATAAATACTTTTAAAATATTTACTTTAATATTTTTTATTAAGTATGATAAAGATAATACTTTAACTTTTTAGTTTAGGTATTTTATATATTATAAGCATAAATTACTTATTATAAATAGCTTAAAGATTATACTATAAAAAAGGGATTTTAATAATCCCTTTAATAGTATATTTTAGTATTTTTATTATTTTCTAAACTATTATCTTAGTAGTATTTTATTATAAGGATTTTAGTAATTACTTAAGTATAAGTAATTTTAAGTATTTTATATTATATATTTACTTGAAAGAAATAAAATTAATAAAAGGTATAATAATTTAGTAAATTATATTACTTTTTATAATATTCATTACTATAAATATAAAATCCTTATAGAATCTTACTTATATTTAAATTATATTAAAGATAAAAAAAATATATATATTCTTCACTTAATATATAAAAACTATAATTTAATTTATATAGAAAACTTTATTAATACCAATATATACCTTAGGTTATAAAATATTATAATATTTTAAAGTTTTTATTTACTTAGCTAAGGCTATAGCTTAGCTATTTAAGTATACTATTAAGTATAAGAAACTTAACTTATTATAACTTTTTTATAATTTCTTTTTAATTAATAAGATTATTACTTTTTTATTATAAGTTACTTTTACTTTTTCTTTATTATTATTATTAATATTTCTTATACTTTACTATACTTTGTATTATTTTTTTATAGTAGCTTTTTTATATAAAATTATTATTTTTTTTATATAATTAAATAAAGTTTCTTTAGTTTTAATATTAAAACTAAAATAGCTAGCTATACTATATTAACTTTACTTTAAAAAACTATATTAATTAAAAAAGAAATTAAAAAGAATTATAAGAATATTTTTTAATTTCTTATTAAACTAAATAACTTATATTTTGAAGCTTACTATAGTATTAATATTATAAGTAATATATTTTAAATAAAAAAACCCTTTATTTTTAAGTAATAATATATTATAACTACTAAAGACTTTATTAAAAATAGTTTTTAGAAAATTCTTTAATTTATAAACTTTATAAGCTATATTCTTTTTAGTAGCTAATAATTAGCTAAAATTAAATATAACCTTTATTTAATATTTAGTAAAACTTAGTATAAAGGCGTTTATTTAGTTTTTATTAATTATTATATTTTATATTAATAAATCTTTTATTAAGTAAAACTTTTAAATTTATATTAAAAGTAGTATTAAAAATATATTAAACTTTAAAAATAAAATTACTTTTTTTAATGATTATAAAGCTTAATACTTTATTAATTTCTTTATTTATTTTAGTAAAACCTACTAAAATTTTAATACTTAATATATAACTTTTACTTACTTTAAAAAAGTATAAAACTATAGTAGTATTTTTATAACATTTTACCTATTTTAAAGTAATATATACGATGAAGCTTATTATAAAAGCATTAAAAGCACTTATAGCTTTATTATTTATATGAATATACTAATTAATAAAATAAAGTAGAATCTTAGTTTAAATATAATATAGCTCTATAGTAATATAAGCTTAACTATATTTTAAAGGGTAGCTAAAGCTATAATAATAAATTTTAATATCTATATACTTAATATAGTATTTAATTATAAATAAGTAGTCTTTAAAAGAATCCTTACTATCCCTATAATATAACATAAGCTAGTAAGAAATATTTACTTTATAATAAAGTATTAAAGCTAAGTTATAAATTTTAATAACCTTAGTTAAAATAAAAATATTAATAAAGAGTTTAAGGACTCTAAAGCACTTAGTATAGTTTCTAATAAAATTAATAATAAAAAAAAGATTCTACTAAAAATAATATATTTATTAATAATAATAAATAGAATAATATATTTACTAATAATAATAATAAATAAAAGTTTAAAGCACTTAGTATACTTCTTAATAAACTTAATAATAAAGAGAAGGATTTCTTTAAGAATAATACATTTACTTATAATAATAATAAATAGTAAAGCTAGGTAATATATAAATATATAGTATACTATAGCTTAGAGGTAAATTATTTTTAAGGTTTTTTTATAAATATTTATTTAGTTAATAGTATATATAATAGTTTACTTGTTTTTTATATTATTTCTTATTTATATATATAGCTTTTATAGGTTAGTCTATAATTTAGCTAGATATAGACTTCTATAATATTGTTTTCCTTCTTTTTAAATTCTTAGCTTATATATAAATTACTATAAACTTACTTTCTTTTCTTTTCTTTTTTATTTATATAGCTTAGAATAAGCTATATTTTCTTTTATAAAGAAGGAACCTATTATAGTTTATATATAATAATAAAACCTACTATATATAAAAGGCTTTTATCTCCTTTTTCTCTAAAAGAATAACTTTAACTATATATATATTTAACTACTTACCTATAACTTAAGTATTCCTTCTCTTTATAACTTTATAATATACTATATTTATTATATAAGTACCCCTAACTTATATATAATATTTAGTATATAATACCCTCTTTATAGAGCTTATAAAATTATTAAAGCTAAGGTTAAAGACTTTATAACCCCTCCTTAATACTTATAAATATTTGTTAAAGCTATTAAGAACTCTATAAGGCCTAATAACTTTATACTAACCTTACTTATTTTTTTAAAATATATTTATAAATATCATATAACTTACCTTTAAGCTTATAGTAGTATAAAGAAAGGCTTTACTAAGGAAAGCTATTAATAAAGCTTAGTAATACCTTATTAGGAGATAGGTAACTAATATATTAAATATATAAAATAGGTTAAATACTCTATTATTACTTATACTTTTATTAAACTTAAAGTTAATATTTAAATAAAAAAAAAGAGCTAAAGTAGTTTATTTAGGTTATTATTATTTAATTATAAAACCTATACTATAAGAATACCCTAAAGACCTATAAAATTCTACTTAATAGTAATAACGCTATACTATTAAAATATAAACGAAAAGGTTATAAATATAAAGAAAAATAATAAGAAAAAAGAAGGAAATTAAGAATACTAATACCAATAAAGGTTAATTACCTATAGCACTATAATAATAAAGACTTAGGTAACCTTAAAAGCATTCTTTAATTATAGCTTATAAAGAAATTAATAAAATTAAAGGAGATATTAATAAAACTTATAAAAAACTTAATATAATAAGCTTTTTTATAGTTAAAAAGAAAAGTAATTAAAATTTAGTAGTTACTTAAGGAAATAAAGGAAGATAACTATTAATAAAAAACCTTTTAAAGTATTTAATTAAAAGGAAATTAAGGCTTTTTACTAAAAGATATCTTTAAATTTATAGCTTTCAATAAAAAAAAGTATAAAAACTAATATTTCTGTTACTTTTATATAGTTAAAGAAGTTAAGGGGAAAGATACTAATAACCTTTATAAAATATTAAGGCTTATAATCTAAAGGTATAGTAATAAGAAAAAGGTATAGATTTTAATATAATCTTTAATAATTTAATATATAAGCTAAAGACTTATTATTACTTTAGCACTATTACTAGCTAAGAACTATATTTTTCTATAGCTATAAAACATTCCTTAAGTGTATATATAGTTAGAAACCTTAATAAATTAGTTAATTATTATAAAACTACTAGTGTATATTATATATTTATACCTAAAGAATAATAATATAAAGGTTATAAAGCTCTTTTATAGAATTATAGAAGCTAATATATATTAATAAGCTATATATTTCTACTACTATTATATAAAGCTAATAATAACTACTTTTATATATAACCTTTATTTTTTAATAGCTTTTAATTTAATTAAATACTTTAGTATAATTAGTATATAAATAAATAATACTCTTAGCCTTAGTAATATTAAATTCTTTAATACTAAGGAGTTAAAGCTAAAGAAAGTAGGATTTATAGTAAAACTTAAGTAAATTTTAATACCTATAAAACCCCTTATCTTTAATAGCTATATTTTATATAAACTTAATAAAAACTATATAAAACTCTATAAAAAAGGCTAAAGTACAAAGCTTTAACTTATTAAGCTTAATATACTAATAATAAAATAGTAATATATTAAGTAATAAATATAAAGAGTATATATATTCCTAGTTTATTAACTAAAGGCTATATTTAACTTTTTTATTGCTACCTAGGCTTAAAATCTTAAAAGGTTTAGTATAACAAGGCTTAATAAGTAAATTGAGTAGTAAATATAGCATTATAAGTATAGTTTATAGTATATTTTACTTAACCTTTTTACTATAGCTTTATATATCTTTATAAATAGTTTCTTTATAAATAAAAAGACTTAAGTTTTTAAATTAAATATATTATTATTTTTAATGTAAACAAGAAAGGGACTAAAGTAGAATTTATACTATAAGGCAATATTATATAATATAGCTTAATAAAAAGTAAGAGAGTTATAAAGAGTGCCCTTACCTCTAAGCTATATATAATAGTCTAAAGTATTAATATTACTTATATAATTAGTATAACCTTATATATTATTATATAGAAATTATAAATTCCATTAATATTAAGAATTATCTATATAGATTCCCTTTTATTATATAACTATATTATTAAGTTAGGCATAATAAAGGAGAAAAGGCTAATAATTAATATTATAATACCATATTAGTTATATAAAAGGTAGGAAATTTAGAAGATTAAATAGATGAATAGTAATAATAATATTACTAAAACTATAATAAAAATATCTCTAAAATAAGCCCTTAAGACCTTTATTAATAGAAATAAAGCTATTATTTATATAAAAGAGTAGGTAGAATATATAAAGAAAAAGGAGAAATACTAAGGATATAGAACTTAGCTCTCTTTTTTATTAATTATTTAATTAAATAGTTAACCACTACCTTTATATAGATCTTTACCTATATTATATATAATTTCTTTTTTTCTATAAAAAGAGAGAACTCTAAGTATTAGAATTACTATATTTTAGGCTACTAATAACTACTTAGAACCCCTAGAATTAACTAAGACCCCTAATAGGGACCCTTAGCTAGTAGGCTATATAATAAGTAAGGTTTTTATTAGTATTTCCTATAGCATTTATATAGCCTGAGGGCTAGCTGTAAAATCCCCCTTTAGATAGCACTAATTCTAGTAGGAATAGAGACTTTTATAAATATATTTATAGACCCTACCTTATATTAATAAGAGACTCGCTTCACCTAGTATTCCTTAGAGAATTACTACTATCCTAAGAAATACCAATAAAAACTATAGCTATATTACTTTTTACTTATATTAATAGCTTTTTTTGTTATGGACCAGCCTAGATAGCGACTGCAATCTAGTGTCAATGAAGTTATTATTATCTATAAGGGGCAAGGAAAGGTTACTATCCCCCTCCACTATATATCTAGTTTATATACAATATATGCTTATAGGGTTTACCCTTTAGGTAAGGTAGGTTACTTTATATACTCCTTATATACTTCTCTCTTATTTTACTAAGAATTTAAGCCTTTAGCTTAAATTTATTATATAGCCCCTTACTATATTATTCCCTAGCTATTAAATAGTTAATAAATAGTTAGATTATAATAATACTATTAAGGTATAAGTAATATACCTTACTAAGTAAACTTATATATTCTAGCTAGTTCTAATTTAGCGCCTAGTATTAATAAAATAAAACCTAAAATAAAAACTTAAATAAAAATTCTAAATTAGCTAGCTAATTATATTTTAAATATTAACTATAAATCTCCTAGTTAGCTCCCTTAAGCTTATAAATATAGTTTTATTATTATTTTTATTACTAATATTCTATATATATTAAGCCTTCTATCTAGGAATTAATTAATACTTATTTATTCTTTATTATTATTTAATATCTTTTTATATACCTTTTATACTATTAATAAATAATTTATTATTATTATTTATTAAATCTAAATAGTAAGCTTCCCTATCTTTATTACTTTATATATTTTAAAAACTAAGGTTATAAAATTATATTTACTATTACTAATACTTCTTCTTCTCCTCCCTTACCTTTAAATAGTTATTATATTTTAAGCTATTATAAAATAAAAGGTAACTTAAAGAATAAGTTATATACCTCTATAGATTTTTTTTAGCTAAATATTTAGTGCTTATTTTATATTCTTTATATAGTAAATAATAGCTTATTTTTATATATACTAAGCCTTAAGCACTTCTATAAAAAGTATTAAAGAAGGAAATTAATTTATATAAGAAATACTATTATATTTACTTAGAGTTCTACTCTTTATTACCTTATTTATAAAATAATAATAGCTATTTACTATAGTAAAGTTATAAAAGTACTTTATATTCTTACTTATAATACCCTTAATAATAAAGAGAAAAAGGTTATTTTAAATAAGCTATTTAAAGCTTTATATAACTATTTTATTATTACTTTATATATTATAAAGGAGTATACTATACTTACTATTATTACTAGCTTTTTATTTATACTATTCTTTTATTTATTAGCTTAACTTTAGTTTATTATTAGTAAAATACCTTTATATTTATTACTTATTTCTATTATTAATTCTATTACTATTTACTTATTAAAGACTAGTATTAACTATACTAATATTTAGTTATTTAAAGTATAATACTAAGTTAAATAATTAATACCTATATATTAAGATTTATTTACTTAGCTTTAATTATATTAGCCCTTCTTACTAACCTACTTACTACTATATTTAAAGGAGTAAATATATATACCTATACTACTCCCTTTTATTTTATTAAGTATAATATCCTTTTTTATTATTATTATACCCTCTTTTACTATTAATATACTTTCTCTTACTAATATTATAATACTACCTATTATTTACTAGCTTTTAATATTTATAATATTTATATTTAAGCTACCTTTAAATATTTTTAATTTTATATTATAAAGGCTTAATTTATTTCTTACTAGCTTAAAGTTACCCTTTTTACCCTTTTTTAGCTTACTTTCTATAGCTATATTAGCTAAGTATTATAAAAAGAAAAAGAAAAAAAAAATTTAGCTAGTAACCTTATTTAAATAATAATAAGGTATAGAAATATTATAATTAAATTAAAGCCTATATAAGGCTTAATAGTATTAAAGTTTATATTAAATAGTATATTATATGATATTAATTAAAAGTTATAGTATATTCCCCTTAGTTTATTATGAAAATATATATCTTTTTATTATACTTTAAAATTTATTAATATTTTAGTATTCTTTAAGCTTTTAAGTAGTTTTTATATTAGCTATATATAGCTAACTTATTTAACTAATATATTATAATAGCTATCTTAACCTTTAGTATTCTTTATAGCTAAAATAAACTTAACTTAATACTTATAAAGTGTATTTATACTATTATTTTTAAGCTAAATAAAGCTTAGTTAAAAGTTAAGTAAAACTTAAAAAGGGACTAAATTATTTACTATATATTTAATTAAATTAATATAAAAGATAAAGTAAATACTATTAAGAATATTTAATTTAATAATAAAAAGTATAAAAGTATTAAATATAGTATATTTAGCTATAATTTAGTTTAACTTTTTACTTAAGTAAAAAGTTTAAATATTATAGAGGCTAAGCTAAACCTTATTATTAGCCTAATATTATTTTATAAAGTAATATAACTAATTAAAAGACTTTTATTAATATTATTAGGTAAAATTAATAATAGCTTAAATAAGTACTATTCTTTACTTAATATACTTAAGAAACTAAACTACTTACCCTTTAAGGGATATTTAGCTTTATATAAAAGCTAGTATGTACTATATTAAATTAATATTAAACCTATAAAGGGCTATATATATACTAAAGCTAGTAATTAATAAATTATAGTTATTAAGTATAAGCTAATATACTATTAAGTATATAGGCTAGTTTATTTAGGTAAAAAAGACTATAATATATAAAACTACTTAAATCTTTTAATTTATATATTTTATACTTTTATTAGTTTAAGGATAGTAAAATATAAAAAAAAGCTATTAAGTTCTTATAAGGAAGTATAATAATAACTAAAAGCTATTTACTTAGTTTAAGCTATAGTTTAATATAATACTTAAAGAGAACCTATAGAAATACTATTAGTAGTTTTAAAGCATTAAGTATATACTTTAGTGCTTATATTTATTATAGCTTTTAACTAAATATACTTAAAGAGGTAATTTATAATAATTATAAGAAACTAAAGAGTATTTAAAGAGTTAGCTAAAAGGTTAGTTATAAAATCTACTAATATCTATAACTAATATTTATTTAGCGCTAGAATAGGCTATAGAAAGCCCTAATATAGGCACTAGCTTTTATAAGCTTTATAATAGTAGTAATTCTATATATACTATATAATATTTATTAATATACCCTCTTAATAATAATTATAATAAAGAGCCTAAAAAGTTATATTTTTTCTTAAGTAGCTTAATAAAGGTAAGTTATAGGTTTATTAAATTAGTATAGTAGTTAGGGGTTTATACTATAGTACCTAAAAGTAGCTATAAAATAGTAAAGCTTTATAGGTATTAATTATATAATCTCTAACCTATTAATATATAGCTACCTTAGTAAGAAATCTCTAAGCTTTTAATTATATTACTATAATCTTTAGGTAATATATAGAATTAGCTTATATACCTTAATTCTAAAGATTTTAAAAATAATTATTTATAAAGAAGTTATAGCTTTATAAATTAATTACTATATTATTAAATAAGAATTAATTCTACTTTAGTAATAAAGTAAGAAGGGTATAAAATAGCTATAATAAGTATATAACTAATATTAGATATAGTAATAGCTAAACTAATATAAGGGCCTTTAATTTATTTTATTTATAGTAAAATAATATATTAAGGTAGGCTACTTAAAAGCTTAGTTAGTAATAAAGGTAAAAATTAAAGAGAGAAAGAGTCTTTACTTAGTATACTTAATATTTTAATATTTCCTAAGGGCTTATAAAGTATTCTAAGTTTTTATAGTTAGTAAGAATTATAAATAGCTTAAAAATATTATAAAGCTTAGTAAACTATACCTTAAAGTATAAAATAATATTAAATAACTTTTTATTATAAATTATATAGTTTTATTAAAGGGCTATAAGCTAAGTAAAGTAATAAGTAACTAGTTATAGTATATTTACTATATTATATTATAAAAAGTAACCCCTAATAGCCTCTCTTAATATATTAGCCTTTATTATTATATTTAAAATAAGGTTTTTGTAAGTTGGAATTAAAGCTAAAAAAAAATATATTTTTAAGGCACTAAAAAGCTATTTAATAAGCTAAAGATTAAATAAATAAAATACTCTTTTTAGTAAAGTTAAGTAAAAGTTTAATAAAGTTTAAAAAGTTAGCTATAAATTCTTAATAAAAGTTTATAAAGCTTAAAAAGCTATATATACCCTATAGCTATATTAGTGCTTTTTATTTATAAATAGTAGCTACCTTAGCTAGGTTAGGCTATACTATATAGCTAGCTTATACTATAAAACCTAGGTATTTAACCTTAGTTACACTAAAGGTATACTTACTAAGGTTAAAATATAGGCTAGCCTATTAAACGTAAAAAAGGATCTCCTTAGTATACTATATATACTCTTTATATATACTATTAGTATAAATAAGGATATTATTAAAATAAACTATTATATAGACCCTTGATATATCTCTTAAGGTATTATTAATATAATATTAAAATATTATAAGTACTTTAGCTAAGCTAAAGAAGTAAATAAATTATTTAAAAAAACTAAAATATATATAAAAAGCTATAAAAGCCTTATCTCTTTATATAATATATAAGTATTAGAAATAATGGAGGTGGGTGCTATAGAGCACAGCTTACTAAGGTAGTGGGCTTAGTGAGCGTGCATGTACAGATCCACTGCTCTGCAGAGCAGAGCACTATAGCAAGCTGCAGTCCACTATATCTCACGTAAAATAGAAGCTTTTACGTTGCTTTTAGCACTATTTAATTCGCTAAAGAATTTATAATAATATCTAATAAATATTATATTTAATCTCTGACTTTATAGGTATATGTAGCTAGCAAGAGTGATTCTAACGGTCTGTATGGTTAGCGGCTATAAGGGGGTTTTTCACTTCCTTCCCTTATATACTTACTAACCTTATTAGTAAATCCTAGTTACTAGCTAGGCTTTATAAGCTACTTTCTATTTTCTATAAAATTTATTTATATAGGAAAACAAAAAAATAAACTTATAGCTATATAAATTAGCTACTAATGTGCTTATAATTAGTTAACTTAGTAAAAATCAATATATAACACTAAAAAACTGATTTTTAAATATTTATATAGAAAGAAAGCCTAAAATTTAGTAATAAAGAATGTAGTCCTAAGACTTTTTATAAATTCCTTCTTATTAAGAAAAATAGTAAAAACACACATTATAGAGTAGCTACCTTCCCTAACTAAGCAGCCATTAGCTAGCTTAGTTATATCCTTTAATTTATTCCTCTATATCTTTACTAGTTACGTTATAAATCTAACCTAAAGACTAGGCCTACCTTATAGCTATTAGTCCGACTACGTAACTATTAGAATAGGCAGAAAAGGTTAAAAAGTAAGGATTTATAAGGACCTCACAGCTGCGAGCCCATGCATACGTAACCTTTGGTCGGAATTCCGTGGTTGTGCCACCTACGCGCGCGCATGCTTGCCGGCTTGCACTGGCTTACAAAGCCCCCTATAAAGTGCTTCTATTAGCGCTATAATTATAGCACTAATAGTAAGGAATCCCCTATAAATAACCCTATTATTTTTAATAATAAGTAATAGAAAGTAGTATAAATATTTAATTTAATAAACTATTAAGCACTTACTAAAGATTATAAAGTTTTTTTAATAAATAATAATAAGTATTAGTCTTAATTTATAATCTTATTTAATACTTTATAGTTTATATAAAAATACTAACCTTTACTTACTTTTTTAACTAAAAGTATTAATATAGCTATTAAAAAGAAAGAAACTTTAATTTAGCCTTTATTTATAAAGTTTATAATTTATTTATATATTTTTAGTACCTAGTTTTAAAGTATATTATAAAGTAATACTTAAAGTAAGTTTAATAAGCTATTATTAAAGTTTTATTATAGTTAAATATCATAATTAACTTACCCTTAGTAAAAAAAAAAGTATTAGTATTTTTATAGTAAAATAAATCCTTAAAGTTAGCTAATTTATTTAATAAAGAAAAAAGGTTTTTATTTTTCTTTAAAATTACTAGGTTTACTATAAATATAAAAATAATATTAATCTTCTATAAGCTTATAAATATAATATTACTTACTTTACTTAATTATAAAGCTTAATAAGCTAATTTTATATAAACTAAGCCTATAATAGTAGTTATTAATAAGGCTATCTTTTAAGTATTTAAGGTATAAATCTCTAAGCTACCCTATATATAAATAATAAGGAGGCATTAAGTAGTATATAATATAATAGTATTTTAGGCTATTTATAGTGCCTTTAGAATATAGTTTTATAAAAAGCCTAAAATTATATAGGCTACTATAGGGAATAACTAGCTATTTAAGTTAGTATTAAACTAAATAAAGTAAGTTATTTTTAAGTATTAAAAAGCATTAATATAACTATACTATATAACTATTATAATAGTAGTTAGTATATATAGTTAGGCTAAGGTAAGGCACTAAAAGCCTAAGCTTTAAACTATACTTTTACTTATAATAGTATAGCTATTATAATTATTATTTACTTAAGTATTAATAAACTTAAAACTATTATATAAAAAAAAAAGAAATAATACTTTCTTTATATAATATTTTATTTCTTTATAAATATTTAAGTTAATACTATTATAAATATAATATAAACTAATACTACTAATATATATTTTATTACTAAAACTTATATAATAAAGCTATTTTTTTTTTAAATTAAAGTTATTATTATTACTTAATACCTTTTTATTAAAGGTATTTAAAGCTTTAATATTAAAACCCTTTATTAAATAATAAGTAGGAAGCTATATATAGTTTTAAATAAAATAATTATTATTACTATAATATAAATATTAATAAGTAGCCTTATAATACTTAATAATATTTTATAAAACCTAGGTTACTTAAATTATACCCTTAGTACTTATAAGCTTTATACTTAATTTATTTTTACTAAAGAACTTATAACTTTACTTAAAGCTTAAAAAACTAATAAAATTAATACTTATTATAGCTATATTATTATTTTAGTTATATTTAGTCTAAATATAATAATAAGCCTTAATATATTTCTTAATTTAATATAAATTAATATTTAAGGTAATACTATAGTATTATATAACTATTATATAGTAATTAAAATAAAGGATATTATAGCTTATATAATAATCCCTTATTTATTTATTAAGCTTAACTTAAAGCTAAGTAAGTTTTATTATATTTACCT
>AFRA01000816.1:0-17461 GCA_000223055.1 Claviceps fusiformis PRL 1980
TTTCTTTCTTTCTTTCTTTCTTTCTTTCTTTCTTTCTTTCTTTTTTTTAAAAAAAAAAAAAAGAAACTGAACGACTCTCCGACGGAAATGAATGATTTTATGGTGTGTAGGAGATGGTGAATTCGGAATATGAGGAAGTTAATCAGGCAAAGCGTAGTTCTGGCTGATGAAGCGTAAACATGGTGCGCGCAAAGGCAGGCAAGCTAAGGAGGAGCGTAGCTTCCCGCTTCATATCTATAAAGTGAGCCCGTCCTATAGAGACTCTTATAATCTCTAAATATTATTAGATACTTGTAAGAAAATACTTGTTAGTGACTGGTTAATAAGAATATAATGTATTGCGATGTAGACTGCAGGACCGATGTGGTGCTGAAAGATCTTGCGCTACGAGGGGGGGGGGGGGGGTTAGCAAAGAAGGTGACGAAAAAGAGGGAAATAACAGCTAGGTAAGAAGGTAATTAAAACGGAAATATATATATATATAATATTGACAGAACGAGATTTATTCTTGGCTCGAGGTGTCCGCTTTGCCTCCCTCTACGATGCCGATACATTCGGGCAGCCATAAATCTCGTACGTTAGGTTCTATAGCGTGAAAAGCTGACGAATATACAGAATAGAGCGAAAGATGTACTACATGCGTTGATAGTGCGCTGAGGAATGAATGCTCAAGGATTGGTTCCCGGCGTTTCGTGGTGTATAGGAGATGGTAAATTGTGGACTAGAAAGGCTCGATGCATGAGCGTTGAGAGTGTGAGGACGGAGTAAATATGTAATATGTATATAGACCAGACCTAAACCCTTGTTGTTGCGTTCGTACACTGTATAAAAGACAGCATCGATATCCCCTCATAGAAGAATCATCCCTTACGGCACACATAGCTTCACCCAGCTGGTCCTTGTGTGCTCTACTCATTTGACGCTATCACGCATAGCCTCTGCCGCTAATGACACGGCTGATGACACGATCCGCGCGCAGTATCCAGCACGTAACACTTGTTGATGCATCATGTTTCTATGGTACACTGCAAATGATAGTATAGACTAGAGCTTATGCCTTGTTTGATGCGCCTCCTTTCATAGTGTATAGCAGTGTGTCTGTTGACTGGACACCTCTTCATTGCGGATCGCGGCAGCAGAGAGGGTGACAAATCTGGTGGTCACAGGATGAGGAGATTGGAGGTCTGGAACATCTGATGACAAGTCTTATGAGTATACGAGTGCTTCATGATATTTCCTCACTACAGCAGTTGTTCTACCCTGGTTACGATGACGCAATTTCAAGCCCTTCCTTTATTAACCAGCGTCCTATGTATAACTGTGCTCTTTTCAATGCTTATATACCATTGAAAGATGATGTATTCTGTCGATTTATGAAGAGTGTGAGAGACGCAATCCAATGCTCTGCTCTTCTAAAATTATCCAGGTATCGCCTCTTGCAGGAGATTATCTGGCAAAGCGAATGTTTCATGTAAGCCTACAGTACTTGGAATAGCACATTAATAAACAGATTATAATCAAGGATGATTCTACTTCCTATAGAGCTATATATGATGATATTCTCTTCGTAGCTTGAAATTTAAGTCTTACTGATTTTCTTTTTTTTTTTCTACTTGAAATGATTATTGAGCTAATTTAGACGTATTATAAACTGTCATAGTCACGCACTGCAGCTAGAGCTGAACCGCTACAGAGGGAGGACAGCCAAGGCAAGAAGGGAAGGCTTGCTATGATCTACTTATAACCTGGCAGCATGCTAGGCATATATATAAAAAGGAGGAAATGTATATATACATACGGATATGATGGGTTAGATATTCACACCATTAAGCACTACTACTTACCTTATAGCAAGGTCACTGTGCAGGACCTATGTCCCGGTCTTCACTCCACTAGTAATCACCCATTCAGTCTTGACATACGCTGTCTAATGAGATAATCAGAACCTCTGTTTCATTCTACTCTCTTTCGTTGTTGTTGTAGCTGCTGCGAGCGCATCAACTACTGTGGGTTTGTTGATGTTTGATGATTTTATAGTGCAAGCCATGAATGACAGCTTGTTGATGCATAATTATTCCTGTTGGTGTTTCCTGCGTGGCCGTGGTGTGTTTTATTTCTATTCATGTTGCTTGAGTGGTGTTAGTGGAGTTATAGTGTGTTGTTTATTTCCATTTATGCTCCTACGTGATGCTGCTGTAGTTGCAGAATATTGTTCCATTTCTGTTCATGTTCCTTGTGTGGTGGTGGTGTGGTGGTGGTGTGTATAATTTTTCAGTTGTGCTTTTTATGTAGTAGTGTTAGTATACTATGTGGTTGTGGTTACAGTTTGTTCTGTTATTTTCCACTCGTGCTGCCTGGGTGTGGTGTTCGTATAGCTATAGCGTGTCGCTCTACTTTCTGTTTGTGTTTCACGTGTGGCGTTGGTGTGTTTGTGGTGTGTGTGTTTGATTCTCTATTTTTATTCTTAGGTGATGTTTGTGTAGTTATAGTATGTTGTTTCATTCCTGTTTGTATTCCTTGCGTGGTGTTCGTATGGTTATAGTGAGTTGTTTTATTTCTGTTTGTGTTCCTTGACACAGTGTTGGCGTGGTTATAGTTTTCCCATTCATGTTTCTTGTATAGTGTTGGTGTGGTTATAGTGTATTGTTATTTTCTATTCATGTTTCTGATATAGTGCTACTCTAGTTATAGTATATTATTCTCTTTTCTATTTATAGTTCTCGGATGCTGTTAGTGTGGCTGTGGTGTTTTTTTGTTTTATTTTTCCAGCTATATTCCTTAGATGCCGTGGATGTGATTATCATGTCTTGTTTACTCTCCATTCGTATTTATTCAGTGTAGTGTTAGTGGGCATGGTGTCTATTTGCTGTGTGGCCATGGTTATGATCTGGCTACAGTATTGCTTATGGTGTCTTACTGCTGTTGGTTATTACGGTGCTCAGTACAGTGCAGTACAGCGTTCGTTATGGCGTTTTATTATGCCTAGATATTGCCCTGTGATGGTGTTCAAGTAATTGTAGTAATAGTGTCTGTCAGTGTCAAGATGCTATTCGAAGGAATATACGTGGCTGCGTAACTCTAGCCTTCACGTAACGGCGCCGAGACTCACAAAGAATACGTAGCAGGTTTGACAATTTCGAATCACAATCCATGGGAGTGAGCGTGTACGACGTGCAGCCTTTTCGGCATCAAGGGATGGTGGTTGCAGGTGTGTGCACTGTGGATTGGGAGAGGGTGGTTCTTTGCCGTCGCAGTCATCTTATTGCGTGACACCTTGCAACATATATCGCAGTCCAGGCATCTTTCAATCCATTTTGTTTTCGATTTTTCCCCTCTGTTTTTTTCCCTATTGGGCGCTGCGGTCCCGGAGACACTAACACTGCTCGAGTTGTTTACGAACGAAACCCAGCCCCGAGCCAAAAAAAAAAAAAAAAAAAAAAAAAGAAAAGAAAAAGAAAAGGAAAAAAATAGAAAAAAAAAAGCATTACACCAAACGATAATTCCAACTCCGTCATGAGAACAACACGCAAGTCGAAAATCACGGCCCGATACAGGATTTCTCCAAGTCTGATTTTGTGCGATGATAACACTCGTATAGTACAGTTACATAGTGTATTAATATTAAGTGCTAACGAGACCCTGCTAGACGAGTCCTCGTCTTTATAGTGGATTAACGTCATTGCTGAATGAAATTTAATTCATTCAGCTCCACAAATATATACAGGAAGATCATCAAAGTATCCATGAAATTGACTCGAAATCCTTGTGTTGGACTTGTCTCGCGGCGGCGACGGCTGCCAAGGCAAGGCCCAAGGGAATTCATTAATCATTGCGCTGAGCCTTTTCGCTCCACTTCCTTCTGTTTGTACTGCCCTGGCGCAGCTGGCATGGGTGCCTCACAGGTAAGCTCATCGTCGAGTGCTGCATATAGACTGGATTGGCGGGACTCTTGATTTGGGAACAAGCTCTCCCTGGAGGGTATTTGGTCCGATTTGAGGATACTAGCGATTTCCCATAGAGTCGTCTCGTCGAAAGAGTCGTCGTCACCGTCATCGTAGTAGCGGTTGGTATCAGAACTGTCTGACGCGTATCCTGTTGCGTCGTAGTCAGGGGAGTAATTGAATAATGGAGCTTGTCCTTGCCGTTGCCGTATCCCTTGATGAGACGCAGCAGCAGGCACATTCGACGACATTTCCTTGGGCCTCTGGCTTGGAATGAGAGCAGCACGAGACAGCGTACCAGTGCCTGACTTTTCACCTCTCGAAAATTGATACACACCCAAAGTGCTTCGTCGATTCGTTGGAAGCACAGGGTCTTCCAAGATGGCTGGGAGCGATGAGATTCTTATGCTGCTTCTTCGGAGTTTCCGAGCGGGCCCTGCGGCTTTTCCACTATCGACAGATGGTCTCGTCATCTCGACAGGAGAACTGTTTTGTTCCGCGACTGGGATCTTTCCAGAGCTTGAGACTGCTGATTCTCCTAGCGACTTGGTTGCAACACCCGCATGAGGCATTGAGGGAGCTCCATTGGGGCGAGTGATCTCAACCTGATTAGCCGTGCAAAGAATTGGAGAGCGCTCATCTTCCTGTAACCCGCTCAAGCTGTCAGACATGGTGCCGCCTTTGGACTGATCTGTGTCCGGTAAAGGTGAAGAAACGCTCGATGAGAAGGTAGAACCCGACGTTCGGGAGAGATCGACTCGCAACTCTTGCCATCTATTCTCCTGAAGAACCATCTCGGTCTCCATGTCTTCGAGCAGCGTCATGCTCGGTTCGGTGAGCTCGGTATCATCTCGATGAATGTTTGACTTGTCAAGATCCCTCAGCTGCTCCTGAATCTTGCCAAATGCATCCTGGGGAGTTTCTAAAGGTGAAATCTGAGGAGCTGGACCCTTGAAGCGTCTCGTAATCTTCTCCAGTTCCAGAGGTGGCGGCGGCGGCTTGCTAGCACGTCGCCATTGCCCGGAATTCCGGTCCGAGAATGTAGGGCAGTTTTCACCAACACGACGATGCCACAAGCCGTTCATACCTTTAGTCCAGCCACAGGTCCTCTGAGGCGAAGGTGTAGATGCCGCGCTGGGTGGACATTCGGCAGAGCGATCCAGTATGACCGTCACTGTTTCCGTCCCATCATCACCATCGTCTTCTCCATTGAGAGGTGCACTCCCGTCGTCAGTACTTCTCGTTGATGGATGATTTGAAAACGAGGAAACACGAAGTTTCTGAGGTGGAGCCTCATTTGAAGTCCTCCGAAGCTCGATTGTTTGATTTGCTGGCATCTGATTTTGAGGGCCGACAAGATACCTTGCAGCACGGACCGAAGCAGGAGTGGCTGATTCTTGTGAATCTTGGACAGGCAACACAGGTGATGATTTCCTCCTCGGATCTGTCTGTGACGTGAGAGGTAATGTCAGAGCGGGCGACAGATACACAGACGAAAGTTTGTTTGGAGGGCTCGTCGTTGCAACAACACTGATGTTCCCGTCGGCACGGGCTGAATGTGCCCGAGGATTTGGGCCGTATTTGGCCGATTGTAAAGAGCCAGTGCTTTTTGGACTGCCCGAAGCCTGTGCAGAATCATCTCCAGGTGAATTTTTCACTCCTTGGAAACTGGATTTGGGCGTAATAGCTAACTTGCGAGGAATGGGCCTTGGCCGGTCCATCACCGACTGGCGATCTGCAAATTCATCCCAGCAAGGTCGACGCTGCTCATATTTCCAGATACGACTATCTCCAAATCCGGAGCCACTTCCAACCATGATGTTTTGCTTCGGTTTACCCCCTTGAACTTCTTCATCTTTATCCTGCGCACGAGTCTCCGCAACTGCTCTCGGTTGTGCGGGATTCTGTGAAGGATCCGCCTCCTCGTCACTTGGAGGTGACCGTGGCCTTACTATAGATGAGCGGATATCCTTGTCAACAAAACGACTGCGAGGGATGAATGAGACTCCTGTCGTGGTCTGACTACGAGCTATGCTCGATCCCGTTCGCGCCGCACGGATATGGGCTAGAGGAGGCGCTGGTAGATTGGATTGAGCGAGCTGTAAAATATGTCTCGGTGGCTGCGGGCAAATACTAGGACTGTCCACCGAGTGAGCATTTGAGGCTGACGGCAAGAGTGCAGTCTCGGATAAGCCTTCAACTTCGGGATCCAGCGCCTGTCTGGAGCCTCGTAAAGACAAGCTAGGTGCAGTAACTTCTTTTCGCCGTATTTGCGGGTTGATCTTTGCGGAATACCCGAGCGTTTTCGACTGGCGTTTCATCAAAGGGGGAGAGACACTGTGCCTGACGAATCTTTCCTCTCCAACTATGGAATACGACCGAGGAAGTTCGCCGCACATGATATCATCCTTCTTACCTGATTGTGATGCGTAGCCTTGCTCTTTCTCTAGCGCCACATTGTTCTTCACGGGCGTAATCAGCTGGTCACTGGTTGACACGGCCCTGACTCCAGCGGTCTGATCTGGACTAGGCCGATTATTAATCGATAAGATGCCGATACCGTCCTGGGACGGTCCAGTCGTCTCAACAGTGTTGCTTATTATTCTTATTGTGCTTTGCCTAGCTCGAGAGAAGGCTGGTGAATGGTGGGCAGAGTCGATTACGGACTCCTCCTCTTGCTCTTGAAGACCGCGTGACGGAGGAAGCGTAGTGTCGCCAAGACCAGGAAATTTGTTTACATATGAGACAGTGGTATGGTTCATTCCTGGCTGTGGGCACATCAAGCCTTTGTAGAAGAAGGCGATGCATACTAAAATCGAGTTAGTAGATGGTCTGCCTCTATGGGAAGCAAACGTCACATTACCTATTACCACCAACACTCCGATCGAGGGAAGAGCACTTCGAGCTGCTATGCCAAAGGTTTGGACGTCCAAAATCATGGGAATACTCAGCTGGTTTACGTGGTCAGAATAAAAACAAAACAAAACAAAACAAAACAAAACAAAACAAAACAAAACAAAACAAAACAAAACAAAACAAAACAAAACAAAACAAAACAAAAAAAGAAGCACGAAACGATCGACTGATAGAAGAACTAGCAGTAACGTATGTAACTTACTAGAATCCACAGACCCAAGGTAATCGTGGTAAAAGCCAGCCCTTTGGCGCGGAGACCAATGACACCAAGCACCTTTGCGTCGCGAAAGACTCCCACTGACGAAGCTCTTGTCAAGAGCATGATGACAATAACGGTATCGGCAAAAGCAACTGCTACACCGATTTGCCAGAGTAGTGTTTTTGCAACACAGACGGGAGCGAACTGAGGGCGTATAGCGCCGACGAATACGACACCGAGAAGTAAACGAAGCAAAATGACCGTTTGGGTGAGCCACACACCCAAAGTGGCTCGTAAATCGCGCTTTATGGCCCAAAAAAGATATCCCTCAAGAGTGATTCTGGCAATCTGATCAAAGGCAGAAGCGAAGGCGACGGCAATATGACATGCCGCAGAAGAGCCCTCGTTGATAAAGGCCCCAATGAACCCATTGATAGCCCAAAGAGTGACAAAAAGAAGAAAGCCGGTGAGGACCAGCCTCAATCCACCTCGCATGAGCGAAGAAGTCCCGCTCCTTGGATGAAATAACACGGTCCCTGCCGCAGCGCAAATAACCATGCCACTACAACCGTACACCGTACGCACTCAAGTCAGTCATTCCCATATGTCGCTCTAAGTCGGTGCCAAAATAAACAATAAAAAAATAGAAGACCTTTGGGAACGGTAGACGGTAGAACGTACAAGGCAAAGGCCATCACAAGAGCCTGATTCCTGGCCGAGTCGGCCATGATGTCGAATTTGCCCGACCCGCGGACGACTTGTCTGACCTGATGGAACCGAGCCCGATCAACGAGCGTAAATAGGCCAAAAAAAAGAAAAAAAAAATACAACAAAAACGAAGAGAATAACCGAATTCGCGGGTCACGGGGCCGAGCGCCTGGCTCTAGAAGGGTCGACGGGGGTTCATCGTGCGACTATCATGGTTGAACAAGATGCCTTGTCTGTCGACGATCCAGGACCAGGAACATACCACCTCTGGTGGTGAGTTCTGGACGGGAGGGTAAGGCAAAGGCAAGGGAACGGAAACGGAAGAGGAGCAAAAGAGGAAATGAAGAGGAATTCGGAAAAGGGAGCCTAGAAGTCTACAAGAATAACAGGACTACATGCCGGCCTGAGCGAATGCAGACAGGCAAAACCCGCCAAATCGGCCTGGTGCGGTTCTGCGTCTACCCATTTTCAACATGCCGGGGCTTCTGGCTGGCAGACAAGAACAAGGTCCGTGGTGCGTAGAGCCAACAAGTAACAGTTGTGGCTTGAGAATCAACGGCCGGATGATTATGGAAGAGCGCGTGAGGTCCAAGTTTGGTGGTGGTGTCTGCGACAGATGTGTTTGAGAGATGAAACCTCAAACACTAGATATTGGCAAGCCCAGCAAGTCCTGGCTTGCGGGGCCAAAACGGCGCTGGTCTAGCCCGCATCATTCGCTCCTTCCCGAATCCCACCCAGCCCAGTACCTTCCCCAAATTCCCAGTGCCGAGTGCCTACCCGTGCCCCTTGTCTGAGCTCTGGCTCCTTGGCTCCTTCCCAACTTCCATCGTTCTGACTGACTCGAGACGACGGACGGACCAACGACAAATGGAAGTCATGGCGCACTGGAACAGATCAATGATGATGTTTACATTGGCATTGCAAACATGAAATAACATGAGAGAAGAAGAGAAAAAAGAATGAAGAGGAAGGAGGGGGCTTGGGGGGGTCAAAAAGGAAACCCTTCGTCTACCTCGATGACCTCAGTCGCGCACAACGGACGGTTGTCTTGATCTGTGCACTGTCATTGCATATCAGAGAACGTCAAACTGACTCTGTTGGTCGCGGACAGCAACAGCGCCCATGATTCAGCCACTTGGTCGAGTTCCGCATTTCTGTCTTACGGATGGCAACTCAGGACTGGTCTACATCAGAGCCATCCCCCAGCAAAAGACCAAAGGCATACAGGCGAGCGAGTGCCCAATCCCCCCACCCCAAATAAAAAATTGATGAGGTATCACGTCACGTGTATTGGAGACAAGGTCTGCAACCGTGGCCGGTTTGTCGTCTGTAAACTCTACTCAATTTCTGCGTGTATAAATCGCATTGGCCGTTTTGTTTCCCAGGTAGATGTGCAGAAAAGTTGGCAATCAATCAGAGGCGCGTGTGAAATGCCGTCCACGCTCGTTTATCACGTTCTATTCGCATGCTCGACGACTCCCCCCACGCACCGAATACATCTGCTGCCTTGACTGCTATTAGAAAACCAATCGGATGACGCGCATGATCTGGAGAATCCGGACCCGGATGTGCGGGAGGTGGTGTGAACGGGGCGTCGTGCCCGTGTATTCTTATTCTTATTCTCCCGTGGGGCGGCAGCCCCATTCCTGGACTGTATAATCGCGTCGGCTGTCGACATGGCTGGTTCCGAGAGGGTCTTTTGCTCAAGAGTACGGCATGGGAGATCAAAAAGTACAGCGTCGAGGCCGCGGAAAAGGACAGAGGGGGGCAGGGAGGATGTTGAGGTAACGAGCTCGGCGAAGCCGCTGAACTGGCACTGAAACACGATGCAGCTCTTGGTGGTTCACCAACACGAGATACCATCTTTCCAATTATATATACATAAACATGATGAGATTGCACATAGACTCCATGCCCGACATGAAAATGTAACCCTCCCCCCACCAGAATCACCACCTCTCCCACACAAAAGCCGGAATGGCAGTCCTCATTAGCCTCCAATGTCCCAAGGCACTCTTATCATGCCACTTGGCCACCTTTTCCGTCTCGTTCTTTCTCATTATATCCCCAGCCTCGCCTAGCATATCCCCCTCGGCCACCTCATGACTCAGGCTCAGGAATTCCTCTCTCGCTGAGCTCTGCAGGTAGTCTGCCGCAGTCGGGCGACGGAATCGAAGGGCCTCCGTGGGGGACTTGTGGCAGAAAATGACCATGTTGGTAAAGTCCATGCCCTGGTCGGTCTTGATGGTTTCGGGATCCGCCGGCGTTTCGCGGAAGATGCGACAGGTTGGGAAAACGTGTTTGATGGTGCGGTAGATGATTTTGGGGGCTGGAAGATTGACATCGCCCGCGTAGTTCTGTACATGTCGTTCATCAGTCACAATCACTTGAGGAGAGAGAGAAAAGATAGAAGACGGGGTGTGGGGGTGAGGGGGATGTTTGGGCTCTGGCGGACGGTCAGGTGTCGCACATACAATGGCAACAGTCCCTCCTGATGCGAGAAGAGCGTGCAAACTCTGGAAGAATTCCAGAGTAAAGAGGTCGGCCGGCTCAGCGCCTCCGGTAAAGACATCGTGCACGATGTAGTCATATGTTGCAGGAGCAACCTCGGCCAGCTTGGCTGTATAACCGACGGCGTCCTGCAGCACAGGCGGGTTGTTCTCCTTGAGATGGAAATATCTGGTGGCAAGTTCATACACAACCGGGTCGTATTCCACGACGGTGGTGTTGATTCCATGAGCCACGAGCGCTGAGGGAGTTGTCCCAACGCCGAGTCCTCTTTCAAACGAAGTCAGCTGTTGAAATGAAAAACAAAATGAACAAAAAAAATTGAAAAAAAAGGGGGGGGACGACGACGGAGGAAACAGGACAACTCACATTACCAAGGCCTTAGCATCCTGATCAGCAACCGGAGGCACCCTCTCCGCCAACCTCACTGCCTCCAACATGGCAAAAACGCCGTAGATGGGCTCCGAAACAAGCCCTCCCCCATGATTGATCCACTCCCCGCCCAAGAGGCTATGGTCGCAACGCATGGCCCTGAAGCCCTGCTGCATGCTCTGCACAACAGAAAGATAGCCCGTCACAGACTCGCGTCGTTCCAACAAGAGCCATCCATCCGTCATCAAGCCGCTCATGAGGTTCTGCGTGGCCGCCGGGGACTGCACATGCGTGTTCAGGAGAAACGTGTGGAAGAAGGGGAACGCCGTGTACACGAGATACTTTGACGGCGAAAGGACCATGTACCCGAAGCTCAGGAGTATTTCGAACCCAACTCTGGTGAAGACCACGAACCTGCCCACCACCAGAGGCAGTACAGACGCGGTCTTGTTCTCGATAGATTTGAAGAGCGCCCACGATGCGATGCCCGGCCCAGCATCGGCCACAAACTTGGGCAGCTTGCTCAACACCACCCCCTGCCAACAGTCCGCCACCGACGCGGCCGTCAAGATCGCCAGGGGCAGCAGCGTAAACAGCTCCGTCACGACGGGCCCCAGTTGCGGACCAAGGGATTGACTGTACGTGCCCAGTAAATGCTGAACGCCGGGGATGCATATCGCAACAATGGGAAGCGCCTTGGCCGTTGGGATGGGCAGAGTGTCTCGGAGGAGGGTATTCCCCGCCCAGCCGAGGAAGCAGCCTCCCATCAAGAGCTTTGCGTGCCATATTGATGCCGGAATCGAGCCGTACACCGGCGAGAGATTGAGCTGAGAGACGTGCGAGTAGATGCCGAGAAAGCTTAGCAGCACGATTATCCTGGCATAGAGCCCTGATTGTTCGACAAGACGGTGGCCAAATGTATCGCCCTTGGCCTTTTCAGCAAGGTCCGTGAGTTCCTTTTCGAACCTCTCTGGCGTGAGGCCAATAAGTGAATGATCCGACTGCGCATCGCGATGCGGGACTGCTGCGTTGGCGGGGGACAACTCGCTGGTCATGGTGCGGATTCCAGGTTGGTTTGGCCGAGACTCGAGTACAAGCAAAAAAAAAAAGCTGTTCTCTGAGCAGCTCTCACCAGCCCGCTTGTCCTGCACGGTGGGTCAAGACTCGAGAGACACGGCGTGGTCCGACGAGAAGCTCAATGTTCCGACAGTACTGCAATGTGTTTCATCATCGACAAGTTGAGACTCGGCTGGTCATGCGGCAGCTCTCAGGCCGTTTTGACCCGCCTTCCTGATGCAGCTCTGGCGCGGCGCACATGTGATGTGACCAGACCAGAAATCAATTGATGCTTCCGACGCGACCCAACGAACCACAGCAAAGGCGTCAGTCAAGCTCTTTTTTTATATCAAGATTACAGCCCACTCTTTATTCACTTAGACAACACGGAAAAGCTTCCCATGTACTATTCTACATGACTAGAGCTCCAATCGATCCGCTGTTCCCCCTCATCCAAGTATGGAGCTCCATACCTACTACACGCCCTCCTGCAGGTCCGCAAGCTAAGTACATAAAACATCTCTCGTTCAACGCAAAGGGACTGACAGCATCGCTGTTCTATCCCACAAATAACAAAACGATGTTTTTTTTTTTTTGAAATATCTATGGCTCGAGGCAATACAGCAAAGCCCCCTAATCAAAAAAAAAGAAAGAAGGAATTTTTTTTTTTTTAGATGGCCGTGGAATAATTATCGTCCAAATCGTCATCGCTGCTAGAATCCTGGCTGACAGGACTTTGGACGCTGCTCGTGTCTGTGCTGTGAATGTTGCTGAACTGACCCAAGAGGCTGCCACCTCCAGAGAACGAGCCGGGGAAAGACGGCGGGGCCGACATATCCGCCATGCTCCCATTGCGGCTCATGAGAGGTTTCTCTGGCAGCCTTTTGAGCAGGCCCGTCGATATATCCAGCATCGTCATGGCGAATCGCGTCAGGCCTCCGCTCTCACCTGGTTTGGAGCTTACCGACAGCGTCCACCGATACTCTCCTAGCCGGCGACGATACCAATCAGCTTCCTCCCTGCCAGGAGAAGATGCCCAAAGAAGAGAACCAAAAGTGCCAATCAAAGCAAAGTTTGTCTTTGACGCGAAAAACCAAAAGGACCGCAAATGATTAGGCGCCAGCCGGTTGACGAAATCCATAGAGGAGATGAGCCGAGCCTTGGCTGCGTCTCGACAAATGTATTGGACTTGCGGATCCACGGTGCTGGAACTTGACGCCAAAGATCGAATAATTCTGCGGTGCAACGTGATCTCTGTGGCAAAATAGCCCAAGTGTAGGTAACCGATACTAGACAATCTGTCTGTAGCTGGCGGTGATGCAGGGGCATAACCAGTCATCGAGTACGACTCTAGACGAATGCACTCGGGCAGACCGCTATGCCACTCCCTGAGTTTGAGCTGAACTGGCTTGGCAAGAGTCAAGACGAGTTGGGTACTCTGAGGTCCGGCATCGGCAATAGTTTGCGTCGACCTGAGCGTGTAAAATGTCTCCAGGATTTCCGAAAGAATTTGCGACAATTGCACGAACCGTGAGAACAGCAGACGACCTTTCTCAATGTCTTGCCGTTCATCCTCGTCTTCTTCGTCCCACTCCACGTCTGGGAAGTCGTTGGCGGTCAAAGCTTGAACACCCCAATTGGACGTAAATATGTGGGAAGGACGACCGTGAACCAGAGCGCCCCATTTGTCTTGTATGTATAGCGCCCATGCAAGACGCCGCCTCAGCCCTTTCTCCCATGGAGGGACTTTCCAGTTCGAGCAGTCCAGATGCAGGCCAAGTTCCTGACCAATGGCCACAAGCTGAGCCGTTGGTGCCCACTGATCTCCATCCGGTCGCTGAGACAGAAGCAAGCCAGCTTGAATAGTCGACAGTTTTGGTCGACACATTGCGTCTGTCAAGGTAACACGAATCAATCTCTCGAGTTCCTGAACATCGGGGCGGGGTAGACACGCCAACTCTGGCGAGTGGTCCCACCAGTTAATGGCAAGAAGATATACCGCAGCCAAGATCGGAGGGGAAAACTCGCGGTGAGAGCGTTCATATTTCTCCAAAAACACATGTTTCTCAATGATTGGAAAGGACGGGTGAACGATTTGAAAGTACAGATCGATCAGCTTGCGACCATGTGGTGAGACGACCGCCTCGATTGCGTCCACATCTTGGACGATATGGTCATATCCAGGGGTGCTGCTGTCTGGCAGCACCAAGAAAGTGTCGTTGTCGCTGACTTTTCGAAGCGTGCCTCTCGCCAGCAAACTCTCGTCCTGCGGGTCAAATGTTGACAAGTCGATCAGTGATGGTTCAAAGTCCGTCGTCAGACCAATATATTGACTGAAACGGTCATGTTGCATGCCCAGAGTCCGTTTAAGCATGGTCGGACCACCGGCATTGGCCATGTCTTCGAGAAAAGAACTCGCCGCAGTGCTGGAAAGACTGGAAAGGCCAAGTTTGCGACTCGACATATTGGGCGAGCTAAACACAATCAAGCTTGTCAGCTCAAAAAGAATGAGCAGAGGAAAAATAAGGAAATAATTAAAAAAAAAGAAGGGAGGATTTGGAAGATCTAGGACGCCTCAAGAATTGCCACAAATACTCGCATCCCTGGGCATAGCAGAGAGGAGTAACTTGGTTCCCATCACTTTTTAGCCATACCTTCGCTTACTTGGGCTGGCTTCAGAATGAGACAATCCGTTTAGTTTTCGTTTTCGAGTATGAGGACTTGCCAATGCACTGGATAGAAAGGAACAATCAGAGCCGTTGGCCTGGCAGGCGGTGCAACTGTCTTCATCATCGTCGACAAGGCATTTCGTTGCTGAAGATCGACACGGCTTGCATGGGACTGTCGAAACAGCGAGTGGATTAGTCTCGATTGAAGCAACAGTTTGAACAATGCTGGGGCCGATTTCGAACCCGCTGACACTCTCTTGCCGTTGCGGAGTCAGATCTCGTTTCAAAGGCGCGATGGCGATTGGGGCTGACCGTTGCACTGAGGGATTCAGTGCCATATCGAAATACCGGAAGTAAGTGGCGTGAAGGAGTGCAGCGATGATAAATGTATGGATCCTTCCGAACGTTCAATGAAGGACAACTTTTGGACGGAATTCAGCAGAAAGATATTTCCTAGCAACAATTTTGGTGATGCGTCATTCAAAATGTAGTGCCAGCTGGCAAGATGACCAGAGAGCTTCGCGATGTGGTATCGAATGGTGTCTGATTAAATCCAGTAAAGAAGAAAGAAAAATAGCACATCCCCGTTTCTCACGACTTATTTCTTCTACTCGTAGAGAGTCACCTTGGCCAAACCGATCGCAATGACGAACCCGACACAACAAAATGCAGCATGCGGCCACGGCAATGATGGCCGCGGTGTGTTGGATGTTGGCGAGGCCGCGCTCTGTACCTAGAATACGTGGCCAAAGCCAAGAAGCTGGACCGTTTGTGAGATTTGGCGATCGGTGTCTGGAAGTCAGGTTACGACGGAGGCCAAGATGAGATAACCGTGGGTTATCGGCGTCATTGAAACCGACAGCTGCGTGTTCTTGTCCTCGTTGCGCGCCGCGAACACCGAGGTATGTATGTATATGTCCTTCTGACAACCAATTTTTTTGTTCTTCTTTTCAGAGAGAGATTGGAAGATTTCACTTCTTTCCCAGGCTGAATATTGGAGACAGACGCGAGGAGAAATAGAAGGAGAATTAAGTAACGATGCCGGCGGAGTGGATGAGCAGGGGCTGGCACGAACCCTGTTCCTGTGTCTTGATGATCTGATGCGGACCCTCGACGATGCATATAATAATACGCATGTACTACATATGCTTACGTACACACATACAATATAGTATGTCTTAAAGAGAAGCCAAGGAGGATGCAGAAAAGAACAGACTTGAAGCAGAAGCGAGGATTTTTTCGAGCTGTCTACTAGCTAGCCTGGTCTGATGCTCGAGCTCTCGCCTGGCTCCAGGATGGCTCTAGCGGCGTCCAGCCTCTTGGGTGAAGCAGTCTGCTGCGTCTGCCAATGACGAGACAGAGAAGTCAAGGAACACTGGAAAGGTAGAGAGGTAGGGGGTTGTGAAGGAGGCAACCACGCCAGATATGGCTCGGTCGCGCCTGCCAACTCTCGCCCGGGCCCTGCCCACAGGGAAAGTGCTAGTTTGTCTGAATTCAGCCTTGGATCAGTTTGTCATCGGCCTTTTGCAGTCACTTTCCCCAGACTGGGGAGGGGGGGGGGCGAGGCTTGAATTGCGAGAACATGCTGGCCAGCGATGACGGATGAATGGAACCGCCGGTGGAGAAGGGCGAGGAACTAAGCCCAGTAAGTCATGGGGTATGGGCACTGATGCCATCGTTGCTCAACGAGAAGCACCGCTGGCAGAGCAAGTTACGAAGCCAAATTACGCCAAACACTTCAAGCCGGGGGGGGGGGGGGTTTGTTTTGGAATCACCTTCACCGGCTATCGACGACGCCATGTCGGTGGCCTATTGCCGCCATGAAAACAAGGCGCGTTGAAAGGCAAATCGTGCCATGACCGACGCACGGGGATTAGTTCGATTTTTTTTGTCGCACCCACTGTCTACCGTATATCCACCAAACCCTGTGCGTCGTCGAGGGTTTGCCTTATCGCGGGCAGTAATTGGCGCCGAGCTATGCCGAATCACATTGAGTTTTTTTTTCTTTTTGCACCGTCGGGGGCTAACATTGTCTGTCCCGTTACTTGCGGAACAAAGCTTTACTCGTCTCTGCTGTCCACCTCGAGTTGCTATTGTTTCCAAGGATTGCCGCGCGTGCGACGTTATGAACGATGAGATGAGCGAAAACACTGTGTTTTGCTTTCTTTCGTTCTTTTTCTTTTATATCGTGCTCAGCCCTTCTTCGTGTCGTCTCACAATTATCGGGCGCCTCATACGCGGGCCTCGTTTTCGCACTTCAGAAGGGCAAGCACGGCTCGTCATCTTACGCTCTTTTTGGACTGTCAAGGCCCAAATTCGTGACACACTCGGCGATGGGTTTCTATTTCCAAGGCACTTCAGACTTCGGGGTCGCTGCTTATTATTAGTAATGAATACTCGATGCGCCAGCAGGGATGGAGCTCTGAGAACTAGGGTCTGGTGCGCTGTGCGCGAGCCATCTCACTGGACCATCTGTTATCAAAGAATGTACGCGGTACAATGAAGATAAGGGTTTCCATCCGAATCGAATGGATTTGATTGCTAATAGACGAAACCCCGTCCACCCTCAAGCCCTGCCGGCCCCCACCTCTTCGCCAGTCCTCTCCTGGCTCTTATCTCGTGGCGGGTTTCTGGCTAGCTGTTGCGTAATAAAGGGCATGAGAAGGGGGCATCATCATGGGGGGAAAAAACATCAGACCGCGCGACCAGACAACCTCAGTTCAGCCACCGACGTGGTTAGCTGGGCATCTACCTACGCCATGCTATGCCTAGCTGTTATCGCAACAGGTTTACCTAATACTTGGTACAACTATCGGCATCCCACTGACATACAACATTCTACCAGACAGCACACTACCTCCGTAGTATTACATGTAGCATCTCTATACTGCTCGCGATATCATGTGGTCCCCATTGCCGAACCCGAACCTTGTGGCAACTCAACGCGAGGAACCGCAATTCATGTAACGTAATGGATCTCTCGGCATGGGCCGCGTTGAGTCATTTTAACTCGGCCCGTCCAAGCAGCAAGCATCACGGACAGAAAAAAAAAAAAAAAAAAAAAAAAAAAAAAAAAAAAAAAAAAAAAAAAA
>AFRA01000817.1:0-17461 GCA_000223055.1 Claviceps fusiformis PRL 1980
CTATTACTTTCCTTTTAAATGTATTTTTAAAGTATTATTAAAATTAAAAATATTATTAAAATTAAGTTATAAAAAAGAGTTTAAGTAATTAATCCCTTTATAAAATTAATAAGGGTATACTAAATAAAAGTATTTTATTAGTATTTTATAATATAAAAATATATAAAAAAAAAATAGCTTTATTAAAGCTATTTTAGTTTTATTTAAGTATAATAAAGCTTTTAATACTTATATTTTACTTGTATTAAAAAGTAGTAATAATAATAATAAAAATAAAACTTAAAACTAAGGTAATATAGGTAAGCTTATAAGTATTATTTAATATATTAAAGAAATAATACCTAAAAGTATAAAACTATAGTATTAAGGTTATATATTATTTTTTTTATTAAATATATTATTAATAACAATACATTACTGTATAATAGTTTTATTGAAGTAAATAATATTAACTATTTTGTAAGTAGGGTAATATAATATAAAACTTTATATTATTGAGTTTAAGTAATAATTTTAGGTATAATAATAGAGATAATATAGCTTATAAGAATCTTTTAACTTTAATATATAGCTAGAGTGGCTATTATAAGCTATATATATAAAATAGCAAATATATTATATTTTTAAATTCATAAGTATAGTAAAGATGTATAACTTATTATTAAAGTGATTCTATATTAATAATATTTAATAATATCTTTACCTTCTTTAAATAAGAAAGAAAACAAATGCAATATAGTAATAATAAATATTTAGTAAAAAGCTTTAAGTTAGTAAAAAGACAATAAGTAAAATACTATATAATAAACCTTAAAATATATTATAAACTTTAATATCTAAGAAAGTAGAAGTAATAAACTATAAAGTCTAATAAAAACTTATAAAAATAAAGAAAAAAAATAATAAAGAATTCTAAAAGGCAAAGAAGTAAATATAAAAAAGCAGCTTTATAAATATAGTAAATAGAATACAAAAGCTAAAAAAACTAAATTAAAACAAAAAATAAAAATAAAAATCTTTTTATACTTAGAATAATAAGGTAAATAATTTCAAGAATTACTTCTTATTTATTTTAATAAAATTATATATATTGTAACGGGGGGAAAAAGAACGCACACCACACACTTAAAAGTGAGGGGCATGCATATAACTAAATCTATCCCTATTGTATTCTAGATTTCTTAAGTGTATAAATTTAGCTTTAGGCTATTAAGGCTATATAAAAAAGAGATAATTAGATAGCTCTTTATTTAATTAAATAGTTTAAGTTCTTGAGGAATAAAATAATAATAATTTTAGAATATAATATAGATAATTATACTATAGTAGTAACTAGAATTATAATAATTAATAATATTATAGTAATAAGTGCTTTTATACCTATACCCTAAAAAAGAAAAATAAGAAATAAATAATTTTTCTAACTATTTAAGGACTTAAAACCTATTTATATTATTTAATTAAATAGCTTAATTATATTGTGCTAAGGTCTCACTGCTTTAGCCGCTATAATGCCTTCTTCTAAATAACCGCAGACTATATTGCTTCTCCCGCGGCACAATATATACTTTTTGTTTAGCTAAAGTAAAATATTAAACTAAGTAATTTGAAAGATTACTTTATAATATAATTATGAATTAGTTAAATATATATATACTTAATATACAATAAAGGAGTAAATGATTTATTTTTACTAAGTAGCTATATAATATAACCTAAGTAAGTATTTCTTTACCTTCACTAATATAGGCTAACTTTAATAAGGTATAATATTATTATATTTATAAAAGAGAAGCTATATAATAAATTTAAGCTAAATACTTTAATGCTTATTAAACGTATAGTAGGGATAGGGAGAGTAAGTATTATATACTATTAAGGCTAGCCCTACTTATAAGTCTATATTTAATAAGAGGTAGAAGGGCAATATTAGGGTTCCTTCCTAATGCCCTTATAGTTAATAATAATACTATCAACGCTAGAACGCAGATGCCTTCTAGGCCAGTCTATAATATAAAGTAATATTTAAATAAATAATTTATAAACTTCTTTATTTCCTTTAAATAAAAGCTTATTTTATAAAATACCAATATATAAGTAAATATTATAAAGCTTATAAGGCTTTATATAGGTCTTAATAAATAAATAAAGAATTATTATATTAATTATAATATTTCTTACCTAAACTATTTCATAATAATTATGTAGTATTATAGTATAAACTTAAATATTAATTTATATTAAAGTAAAAATTAGGTTAAAGCTTGATAATATTCATACTTAAGTTGTAAATATAATAATAATTAAACTATAATAAGTATTAATATTACTTACTTTTTAAAGCTTTATGTTACGTGCTAGACGTCGCACGTAAATTAGCGGTACTTACATAATAGGTGTAGTATATCATAAAGTTATCAAAAAAAGGAATATTAAGTTATAAATAAGTAGTTAAGCATATATATAGTTAAAGTTATTTATTATTAAAGAAAGGGGGACAGAACTTTTTTATATATAGTAGGTTTTATTATTATATATAGACTATAATAAGTCCCCTTTTTATTAACAAAAATATAGCTTTTTTAAGCTAAATAGATGAAAAAGAAAAGAAAATAAGTTTATAGTAATTTATATATAAAGAATTAAAGAAAAGGGAAAATAAACTTATAAAAATCTAAATATAGCTAAGTTATAAACTAACCACGTATAGAAGTTATATTAATAAGGAAAGAAAGTATAAGTAAGTAAATCATTATAATACTTTTTATTCTTAGCTAAACTATTAGATTTTTACTTTAATTATATTACTATATTTTATATTCTTATTCAGCTTAAAATTACTACTTATTCTTATTAGTAATAAATATCTTACTATCAATAAAAGCTTCTCTTTGAAAATTATTCTTAATATTATTATCAACTATTTTAATATTATTAATAATATTCTTTTACTCTTTATTAAGTAACTTATAATTATTATTATTTTCTTTATTACTTAAATTTAAAGATATATTTTAAGTATATTATTAAGAGGTAAATACTTCTAGTACAAATAAGTTTTATTAAAATAAAGTTAAAAATATACTTAAGAATTTCCTATGTATAGCAACCTATAATAGTATTAAAAGTATTAATATTAAAATTTATAGTAATAAATTTAGCTTATTGTGATAGATTAAAGCTAGAGGCTTGGATCCTTAGCGAAGTAGGAGAGGGGCATATAAGGCAACCTAATGCACTTATAGGGTAAACCCTATAAGTATATATTATATATAAAATAAATATATAGTAAAGGTAAATAGTAGTTTTTTCTTTCTTTTTATAAATAATAATAACTTTATTAATACTAAATTAAAGTTACTATTTAGGCTAGTTTAAATTAATTATTACTTATTATAATACTATTTATAATACTGATTTATATATTCAGAATATCATATATTCTTAGTAATGTAAATAAGTAGCTTAATTAAGTAATATATAAAACTTATATTATTTTTATAAAACTATTACTTTACTAGTAACTTAGCTTAAGGAGTTATATTATTGTATAACTAAAATAAACTAAGTATTCTATATAAATACTTTAATATATACTAATTAAGTATAAGTTAAGTATAAGCTACTTTTAATAAGATTTTTTTATAATAAATATAAAGCTTTATTTTAAGCTTAGTAAAGCTTTATAATATATAAACTAAAGGCTAATTTAAACTTTATTAATATTAATTATAATAAATAATTCCTTATTTATTAAAACTTATTACTTAAGATTTAAATATAAGTAGCTTTATTTTTTAAACTAAGTAATAATTATTAATATATATTAAGCTATTTCTTTAATTACTTTAATATAATATTTATAAACTTTTATTAAAAAAAGTATATAGCTATAAACTGAAACTAACTTAAGAAATATTTAAATAAATAATTTATAACTTTTTTTATTTATTTTAAATAAAAGTTATATTCTATAAAGAAAAGCTTTTAAATAAATATAATAAAATTTATATAGCTTTAAGTAAAATAGAATAAATAAATAAGGAATTATTATATAAACTATAATTTTCTTTATTTTAACTATTATATAATAATTATATAATACTATAGTATTACTTTAAATATTAACTTATATTAAACTAAAAAGTATATTAAAGGTTACTATTATTTATATACTAAATATAACTAAAATAAAAATATAGCTATAATGAGTATTAACTTTATAGGTTTTCTAAGCTTTAAATAAAGTTATAATTTTTTTAGTAAGAGTAAGCTAAGTATAAAGCTTATAAATACTAAAAATATAACTTAAATAACTAAAGTATTATAAAATATTATTAAATATTATAAAGCTGCTTATTAATATTTATATTATAATAATAATAGTTACTTTATTTAAGGCTATATATAGCTTTTTATTTATTACTTAATAAAGGGTTTTAATATTAAAGCTTTAAATACCTTTAATAAAAAAGTATTAAATAATAATAATAACTTTAGTTTAAAAAAATAGCTTAATTATATAGGTTTTAATAATAAAATATAAATTAATAATATTAATTTAGATTATATATATCATAACAATAGCCTAAATACTTATAAATGAATAAAATATTATATAAAAAAAGTATTTATTTTTTATTTTTATATAATAGTTTAAAGTTTATTAATACTTAAGTAAATAATAATTATAATACCTATATTATTATAAATAAAAGTATAGTTTAGAAGTAAAGCTTTAAATATATTACCTTAGCTTAACTATATACCTTAATTATGGCTATAATAGTTATATAATATAGCTATATTAATACTTTATAGTACTTAAAAAGTATTTATTTTATTTAGTTTAACATTAATTTATATAATTAGTTATTTCTTATAATAGCTTATATAAATTTAGGTGTTTTATAAAACTATATCTTAAGGGTATTATAAATAGCTTAAAATAATATTATATTATATATTACTAAATATTTCCTTATTATTTATATATTACATAGCTTAAAGATTTCTGCTTTAAATATTTAAAAAATAGCTTTATTAATAATTATTATTATAAAATTAATATATATAAAGTTAGCTTATTAAGTACTATAATTAAATAAAGTAAGAAATATTATATAAGTATATTTATAAAGAATTAATATTATTTTTATATCTATAATAAACTTAATAGCTTTGAAAAAAATAAAGACTTTTTTTATTAAATATATTAGCTAACCTTAAGAATTTATTTTACTATAAAAATACTAATACTTTACCTTTTTACTCAAAGTAAGCTAATTTTTATATTTAATTATAATAAGATCTTAATAATAGCTTATCAAAACCTATCTTAAATATTGCTTTATAATATACTTTAAAACTAATTATTAACAATACAAAAATAAATTATAAATTTAATAAATAAAACCTAAATTTAAGCTTTTTTCTTTTAATAGCTACATTAATAGTTTTAATTAAAAAAGTAAGTAAAGGCTAGTATTTTTATATTAACTATAAAGTATTAAATAAAATTTTAAACTAAAATTAATATTTACTTTTACTTATTAAAAAAACTTTATATTTCTTAGCTAATACTTAATAGTTTATAAAATTAAATATTTATACTATTTTTCATTATTTATATATTATAAATGAAAATAAAGCTTTTATAGCTTTTTATATATACATTAGCCTTTTTAAATAGCTTATTTATCTCTTTAACTTAATTAAGGTATTTATAATATTCTAATATTATATTAATAAAGTATTAAGGAATTCTTTCAATGTTTATATGATAACTTACCTTAATAATATTCTTATTTATACTAATAATATATATAAAAAGTATATAAAATATATTAAAAATATTCTTTTTTGCCTTTAATAAACTAGTTTATATTTTAACTTTCATAAGTATACCTTTAATATAATTAAAGTAAAATACTTAAAAGTTATAATTTAAGCTAGTTATATAATATAGCTAAACTTAGCAAAGGTAACTATTATTTATAAATAAAACATATTAATATAGCTATAAAAAGTATATAGCTTTTTAAGCTTTATAAACTTTTATTAAAAGTTTATAGCTAACTTTTCAAACTTTATTAAGCCCTTACTTAACTTTCGTAAAAAATATATTTTATTTTTTTATTTCTTAGCTTATTAAATAGCTTTTTAATACTTTAAAAATATATTTTTATTAGCTTTTATTTTAGCTTAATATAATTTTACTTTAAATATTATAATAAAAGCTAATATATTAAAAAAGTTAATTTAAAGGTAACCTTTTATAATATAATATAATAAGTATATTATAGCCTATAGCTTATTACTTTATTTAACTTATAGCCTTTTAATAAAACTATATAATTTATAATAAAGAATTACTTAATATTATTTTATATTTTAAAGAATAGTTCACTAAGCTTTACAATATTTTTAACTTATTTATAATTTTATTAAATATAAAAACTTAAAATACTTTATACCTTTTTTATTTTAAATTAAGGTAAAATTAAATCCTAATTAATATTATAATAATTAATTTATAAAGCTATAACTTTTTTAAAATAATTATTTTTAAAACCTTTAAAACTAAGGTATATAAACTAACCTTATATACTAACTAAAGATTAATATAATATAATTAAGTGTGATGGATTCGAGCTGGAGGCTCGGATCCTTAGCGGAACAGGAAAGGAGCATGTAAGGAGCATATAAGGTAACCCACCTCACCTAGAGGGCAAACCCTACAAGCATATATTATATATAAGCTAGATATATAGTGGAGGGGGATAGTAACCTTTCCTTCCCCCTTATAAATAATAATAACTTTATTAACACTAAATTACAGTTACTATTTAGGCTAGTTTATAATAATTATTATTTATTATAACGCTACTTATAATATTTATCTTTATAAAGGCAGCGTAATAGATCCTTAGTATTATAAATAGGTAGCCTAATTAGGCAATGTATAGGACTTACACTATCTCTATAAAACTATTGCTTTATTGGCGGCTTAGCTTAAGGAACTACGCCACTATATAGCTATAATAAACTAGGCATCCTATATAGATGCCCTAATGTAGGCTAACTAGGTACAACCTAAGCGCAAGCTACTTCTAATAGGGAACCCCTATAATAGGAATAGGGCCTTATTTTAAGCTTAATAAAGCCTTATAGTATATAAGCTAGAGGCTAACTTAGACTTTATTAGCACTAACTATAATAAGTAGTTCCTTATTTACTAAAACCTATTGCTTAAAATTTAGGCATAAGTAGCTTTATTCTTTAAGCTAGGTAGTAACTACTAGTATATACTAAGCTATTTCCTTAAATACCTTAATACTATATTTATAGACCCTTATTAAAAGGAATGCGCAGTTATAGAGTTAAACTAGCTAAAATAATGCCTAGATAAATAGTTTATAGATTTCTTTATTTATTTTAAATAGAAGTTATACCTTATAAAGGGGAGCACCTAGGCAGATATAGTAAAACTTACCTAGCTCTAAGTTAGACTTAATAAGTAAATAAGGGATTGCTATATAGGCTGCAATATTCCCTGCTCTAACTACTATATAGCGGTTATATAATACTATAGTATTGCCTTAGATATTAACTTATACTAAATTAAGGAGCGCATTAAGGCTTATTATTATGCTTAAACTAAACGTAACTAGGATAGCAATATAGCTATAATAAGCGTTAATTCTACTAGGTTTTTAGGCTTTAAGTAGGGTTATAAGTCCTCTAGTAGAAGCAGGTTAGGTATAAAGCCTATAGATACTAAAGGCATAATCTAAGTAACCTAGGTTTTATAGGATATTATTAAGCGCTATAAGGCTGCCTGCTAGTGTTTATATTATAATAATAATAGTTACCTTATCTAGAACTATATATAGCTTTCTATCTATTACCTAATAGGGGGTCCTAATATTAAGGCTCTAAATACCTCTAATAAGGAGGCGCTAAGTAGTAATAATAACTTTAGTTTAAAAAAAAATAGCCCTACTATATAAGTTTTAGTAGTAAGATATATATTAGTAGTATTAGTCTATACTATATCTATAATAGCATTAGCTTAAATATTTATAGAGAGATAAAATATTATATAAAGGAGGCACTATTCCTCCTTCCTCTCCTATATAATAGTTCTAAGTTTATTAATACCTAAGTAAATAGTAGTTATAATAGCTATGCTACTATAAGCAAACGGATAGTTTAGAGGCTAGGCCTTTAATGCCTTACCTTAGCCTAACTATACACACTAACTACCGCTATAATAGTTATATAGCGTAGTTATACTAATACCTTCTAGCGCCTAAGAATCACCTACCTTATCTAGTTTAGCGCTAACTTAAATAGCTAGTTATTCCCTATAGTAGCCTATATAATCCTAGGCCTTTTATAAAACTATATCCTAAGGGCGCTATAGATAGCCTAGAATAATATTATATTATATGCTGCTTAACGCCTCCTTATTATCTATATATAGGGTAGCCTAGAGATTTATACCTTAAATACCTAAGGGGTAGCCTTACCTATAACTGCTATTATAGGCTTAGTTTATATAGGATTAGCTTGCTAGGCTCTGCAGTTAAGCAAAGCAAGTAGCGTTATATCTATAAGCCTATAGAAGATTAACGTTATCCTTATATCTATAGTGGACCTAGTAGTTCTAAAAGAGAATAAAGACCTCTCCTCTTTACTAAGTAAATTAGCTAACTTTAAGGATTTATTTTACTATAAAAACGCTAACGCTCTTCCTCCTTACTAAGGGCAGGCTAACTACTATATTTAACTATAATAGAACCCTAATAGTAGCCTGCTAGATCTGCCTTAGGCGCTGCTTTATAATATACCCTAGAACTAGCTGCTAGAAATATAAAAATAGATTATAGACCTTATAGATAAGGGCTAAATTAGAGCTTCCTTCTCTTTAGTAGCTATACTAGTGCTTTTAGTTAAGAAAGTAGGCAAAGGGTAGTGTTTTTATATAAACTATAGGGCGTTAAATAAAATTATAAATTAAAACCAGTACCTATTGCTACTTATTAAGGAAACTCTGTAATCCCTAGCGGGCGCTTAGTAGTTTACTAAATTAAATATCTACGCCGCTTTCTATTACCTATATATTATATAAGGGGATAAGGCTCTCACAGCCTTCTGTATATATTTCAGCCTTTTTAAATAGCTTATCTGCCCCTTTAGCCTAGCTAGAGCACCTATAACGTTTTAATATTATATTAACAGCGCCTTAGGGGATGCATTAAGGGTCTATACAATAGCCTATCTTAATAATATCCTTATCTACACTAGCAGCATACATAAGAAGTATATATAGTATACTAGGGAGATCCTTTCCTGCCTCTAATAGGCTAGCCTATACCTTAACCTTAGTAAGTATGCCTTTAGCGTAACTAAGGTTAAATACCTAGGGTTTATAGTATAAGCTAGCTATATAATATAACTAAACCTAGCTAAGGTGGCCGCTATCCGCGAATAGAAGGCACTAATATAGCCATAGGGCGTGTGTAGCTTCTTAGGCTTTACAAACTTCTACTAGGAATTTATAGCTAACTTTTTAAACCTTATTAGACCCTTACTTAACCTTACTAGGAAGGGCGCCTTATTTATTTAGTCTCTAGCTTACTAGATAGCCTTTTAGTGCCTTAAGGATGCGTTTTCCTTAGCTTTAATCCTAGCCTAATAGGACCCTGCCTTAGATATAGTAGTAGAGACTAACGCATTAGGGGAGGCTATTAGGGGTTGCCTCTTATAGTATAATATAGTAGGTATCCTACAACCTATTGCTTACTACTCTGCTTAGCTTATAGCCCCTTAATAAAACTATATAATCTATAATAAGAAGCTACTTAGCATTATCTTATGCCTTAAGGCATAGTCCACTAAGCTCTATAGCGTCTTTAGGCTATTTATAATTCTTATTAACTATAAGAACTTAAAATACTTTACTAGCCCTTAGGAAATATTAAAATATTAGGTGCGCTAGGCAGAGACTCTCTCTCTCTTTAATTTTCACCTTTACTACTAACTAGGCTCTTAGGCAGCCCGCCCTAATGCGCTATCTTACTATAAGTAGGATAAATTAGGAGCCCCTATATTAGCCTAGCTATTACTATACCTAATATTAGTTATATGCCTATTATAGCTATCCTACACCCCTCCTGCCCTAGCACTAAAGCAGGACTAGCCCCTAACTAGCAATATAGTAGTTAACCTATAAGGCTATAACTTCTTTATAGATAACTATCTTTAGAGCCTTTAGAATTAAGGCATATAAGCTAATTCTATATATTGCCTAAAGATTATAGTAGTATAATTAAGGGCCTAAAGATTTTCTACTAAGGTAGCTATATACTAATAGGTTAGGGACTATATAATTAACGCTTATAGGGCTTTGCTATTTTGTAGCTACCTTTAGGCACTATAGTATAAGCCCCTAACCACTATACTAATCTAATAAACCTATAACTTACCCCTATTAGGCCACCTAGGAAAGAATATAACCTTCTAGGCTCTTTATTACAATTATTACTAAAAGGGTATATTAATAGACATTATGCAGTATATATAGAATTACCACTGCTATAGAGCTTATAAGAGCTAGCGCCTACGCTAGGGCCTCCTACAGCCTATCCTGGCGCTAAATAGGTACTAGTTATAAATATTAGTGGATTTTATAACTAACCTCCTAGCTAACTCTTTAAACGCCCCTTAGTTTCTAATAGTTATTATAAACTGCCTCTTTAAGTATATTTAGTTAAAGGCTATAATAAGTATAAGCGCTAAAGTATATACTTAACGCTTCCTAAACTACTAGTAGCATTTCTATAGGTTCCCTTTAAGTATTATATCTAACTATAGCTTAGACTAAGTAAGCGGCTTTTAGTTATTATTATACTCCCTTATAGAAACCTAATGGCTCCTCTTTATATCCTACTACCTATAGACTAATAGAAGTATAGAATGTATAAATTAGGAGGTTTAGGCAGTCTTATATATTATAGTCTCTTTTGCCTAAACAGACTAGCCTATGCACTTAGTAGTGTGCTAGCTTATGCTTAATAACTATAACTTATTAGTTACTAGCCTTAATATATACATAGCCCTTTATAGGTTTAATATTAATTTAGTATAGTATACACTAGCTTTTATATAGAGCTAAATATCCCTTAAGGGGTAGGTAGTTTAGTTCCTTAAGTATATTAAGTAGGAGATAGCGCTTACCTAGGCTACTATTAATTTTACCTAACAATATTAATAGGAGTCCTCTAATTAGTTACACTGCCCTATAGAATAATACTAGGCTAGTAATAAGGTTTAGCTTAGCCTTTATAACATTTAAACCCTTTACTTAAGTAAGAAGTTAGACTAGGTTATAGCTAAATATACTATACTTAAGGCTTCTATACCCCTTACTATTAAACTAGATATTCTTAGTAGTATTTACCCTATTTTCTATATTAATCTAATTAAATATATAGTAAATAATCCACTCCCTTTCTAAGTCCTACTTAACTCTTAACTAGGCTTTATTTAGCCTTAAAATAATAATATAGATATACTTTATAAGTACTAGGTTAAGTCTATTCTAGCTATAAAGAATGCTAAAGGTTAAGGCAGCTACTATAATATATTAGTTAAATAGGTTAGCTATATATAGCTAATATAGGAGCTACTTAAGAACCTAAAGGATATTAAGGCGCTAGTGAATTTTAAAGTATAATAGGGAGATATATATTTTAATAATAGACTAAGGGGGGCGTGCTATAACTCTTAATTAATACTATATAGTACACTATTTAATATAAACTTTAATACTACTAGGCCCTATATAGGCTCTAATTTAGTTGTAATATTCCTATACCCTACTGTTACTTAAGTAAGGTTACTAACTAGACCCTTCTTTTTTTCTTTTTTTTATAGCACCTAGCTAATATAGCTATAAAGGGTAAGCTAAGGGGGGGTAAAGGGGGTAACTCTTAGTTAGTAGAAGATAAGTTAGGCCTTTATAGTATAGGACTAAGAATACCTAAAGGTAGCCTAGGTATAAATATTATAAATATTAGGAGCTAGTAGATAGTAAGTAGCATTATAGCGTTAGTAGGAGGAAGCATATTAGCAATAGAAGGAGGCGTAATAGTAGTAAGAGGGGGCGTTATACCTAATAAAATAAAAGGGGGCAGTATAGGTATATATGCCTATTCCTTTAGACACAGTAGTAAGTAAGTTAGTAAGGAGGGCTAATATAACTAGAGCTAAGTAAATAAATCTTAATGTATAGGCGTTAATTGTTTAACCTAGTGCTATACCTTAGATAACTAGGTATTAGTGTAGTTAATATTAGTCTTTAATAAGTAAATAGTAGTAGGATTAATAGTAGGAATAGGTAGTAGATATAAGGGTATCTTACTAGTAGTAAGCTAGGGTTAGGCTAGTAAATAGGAGGATAGTATAGGTAAGAAGCTAGTAGCAATAGTAGGTATAGTATACTTCTTTATAGTATATAGGGTAGCGGTAAAGCGGTTGCATAAAGCCTTAAATAGCTTATTTAAAACAACCTTTTTCCCTTTATTATTAGGGGCATTATAGGTAAGAATATAAGGCACCTTTATAGCCTTACTATAGTAAATAGCCGCTACTATTTTATAGGTAAGGCAGTAGAGAGCAGGACTTTAGGTAAATATAGCAGTATCCCTTACATAGGTTAATTTCCTCTTTTAGCACTCTTTATAGAAATGCCTAAGGCCTAGTGTATATAAAAATAAGCTATTATTTACTATATAGAGGATATAGGATAGGCACTAAATATCTAGCTAGGAGAAATCTATAGGGGTATATAACTTATCCTCTAAGTTGCCTTCTATCTTATAATAGCCTAAGATATAGCAGCTATTTAGAGATAGGGGAGGAGAAGGAGGAGCACTAGTAGTGGTAGATATAATTTTATAACCTTAGTTTTTTTAAAATAAGTAGAGTAGTAAGGATAGGGGAGCTTATTATTTAGATTTAGTAGATAGTAGCAGTAGATTATTTATTATTATTATAAGAGGTATATAGGAAAGATATTAAATAATAATAAAGGATAGATAGGCGTTAATTAATATCTAAATAGGAGGCTTAATAGATATAGAATATTAATAGTAAGGATAATAGTAGAATAATACTAATAAGCTTAAGGAAGCTAACTAAGAGATTTATAGTTAATATTTAGAACGCAATTAGCTTACTAATCTAGGATTTTTTATTTAGATTTTTATTTTAGGTTTTATTTTATTAATGCTAAGCGCTAAATTAGGACTAGCTAAGATATACAGTTCTACCTAGCAGGGCGCGTTACTTATAACCTAATAGTATTGTTATAACCTAACTATTTACTAACTATTTTATAGCTAGGGAATAGCATAGTAGGGGGCTATATAATAGATTTAAGCTAAAGGCTTAGATCCTTAGTAGAACAGAAAAGGAGCATATAAGGAGTATATAAGGTAACCTACCTTACCTAGAGGGCAAACCCTATAAGCACACATTATATATAAGCTAGACACATAGTGGAGGGGGATAGTAACCTTTCCTTCCCCCTCATGGATAATAATAACTTCATCAACACTAGATTGCAGTCGCCATCTAGGCTAGTCCATAACATTAAGGGCTTAATGATTTTTTACTAAAGTAGCTATATATTAATAAGTTAGTAATTATATAATTAATACCTATAAAGCTTTACTATTTCATAGCTCTAAACCTCTTAAAAAGCTAGTAAAAAGGTTTATAATATTTATTTACTCTCTATACTAATAGTATATTAACTCTAAATTATAGGTATAGTTAATAGTATAATACTAATAAATGTTAATAATAAGAATAAAGGACTTATATAAAGTTATTACTACTTACTTATAAAATAAAGTAGGTTTATACTTAGCTTTTAAGTTAATTTTATTACTAAAGTAGCTAAAAAAAAGATTAAAAATAAGGTTTTAATTAATTTATAAAAAGAATTTATTTAAATTATTAAGCTTATTTTTATAAAATTATTAAAAAGAGTATAAAATATTATTTTTTATATAGTTAATATAAGAATAATATATATTTAATATAAGCTATATAATAATATTACCCTTAATATTATTAATATAATAATTATAATAATAAACCTTAAAAAAATAGTTATATAAATAGTTAAAAAAGCCTTTAAACTAAGAACTACCTTAAGCTTAACTTAAATATTTATTATTACTTAAATAATTAAAATTAGCTTTTGAAGCTATATATTATATAACTTAATTACCTTTATATTTTTGCTTTAAATTTATTATAAAACATTAATTAAAAGTTTTTTTATTAATAAAATAATTAAATCTTACTTTTTAAAAGAAATTATTTTAATTATTAATTATATAATTAATATTATTTTTATTTTAATAATATATTATTTTTATAATAATAATACTATAATTATATTTAAGGACTTAGTAAAGCTTTATACTAATAACCCTTTTTAAGTATAGTTTATATTTAGCTTAAAAAGTAACCTTAAGCTAATATATTTTTAATATTATTATTTATAGCTTTTTTATTTTTTATATATAAAATAAGTTTAATAATAAAATTATATAAACCTTTATAGCCTTTAATAATAATAATATTACTTAAATAATAACTTAAAAGCTATATAAAACCTTTTTATATATTTTTTTAATTATTAAAACAAATAAAGTTAAGGTAACTAACTATTTATATTAAATTAAAGTTATTTATAAAGTAAAAATCTTAAAAGATAAATTTTATAATAATACTTTTTACTTTAAATAAAATTAATATTATTATAAGTTTAGTTATATTATTATATACTATATAGTATCTTTAAATTATAATTATTATATAATTAATATATATATTAAAAATAAGTAAATATACTTAGCTTTTTTAAGTAAAATATATAAGGTATACTTTAATTACTTGATGAAATACTTAATATAGTTTTAACTTTATATTGTAATAAATAAGTAATAAGCTAAAGTAAAAATTATGGATTTATATTAATTTAATATATTTATTATTTTAATTAACTTTAATATTAATAAATAAATTAAAGTTAGTATTTAAAGGTATTATTAAAAAGCTAATAACTTATTTTTCTATAAAGCTTTTCTTTAAAAATATATTAAATATTTATTAAATAGCTAAACTTACTTTTTAAAATTATAACTAAACTTTATAATACTTTTTTTATAATTATAAAAAGCTTTAAATAATTATTTATAACTTTAATAAAAGTTTATTAATAGCTTAATAAGCTTTTTTCATAAACTATCTTTATTATACTTTAATAATAAAAGTTATATATTAAAATATATAAAAGAAATTATATTTTATTTATATTATATTAAGCTTTTAACTTAAAATTAATATAATTTTAATATAAGAACTATATAGTAAGAACTAACTTTTCTTAGCCTTAAGTATAACTTATTATTAGGTTATAATATAAAAAAGCTATATAGCTATATATATTTATTATTATTATAAACCTTAGTTCTAATTAATATATATTAATAATAATTAATACTTAGTTACTTTTTATAATATCAATATATACTTAATATGATTCTTTATTTATAAATAAAACTAAACTAAGTTTTTTAAAGATTTTATAATACTTTTAATATTAAACTTTAATATATTTATAAAGGATTTTAACTTTTATTATTTCTTTTAAAATATATATAAATAAACTTTCTTTAGTTATATTACTTTATTTATATATATAACTTAATAGTAATTCAAATTTATTATACTTTAAAGAAAAATAACTTAATACTCTTTAAGTAAATAAAGTAATATTATTAATTATATTTAATTAATTTTTAATTTTATATTAAGTTTTTTAATAGCTTAAATTTACTTAAAATGAATTGTATTTTATAGCTTATTAATTTCATTATTATTATAAACTAAATAATTAATAAAACCCTTTAATATTATTAAAAAGAAATAAATATTAATAAGATTATTATAAAAGTTAAATATTAGTTTTAATAAAAAGCTTTAAAGGAATTACTTAATATATTCATTAATATAAAAGCCTTTACTAAATGAATTATATTTAAACTTAAATTAATTATATAGTTTATAACTTTATATTATTTTTATAATAGCTTTTATAAGTAACTTTAATAAAACATTAAATTTAAAAAAGCTATAAAAATGTGATGGATTCGAGCTGGAGGCTCGGATCCTTAGCGGAACAAGAGAGGAGCATGTAAGGAGCATATAAGATAACCCACCTTATATAGAGGGCAAACCCTATAAGTATATATTATATATAAACTAAATATATAGTAAAGGGGGATAGTAACCTTTCCTTCCCTTTTATAAATAATAATAACTTTATTAATACTAAATTATATTTACTATTTAGGCTAGTTTATAATAATTATTATTTATTATAATGCTACTTATAATATTTATTTTTATAAGGATAGCGTAATAGATCCTTAGTATTATAAATAGGTAGCTTAATTAGGTAATATATAGGACTTATACTACCTTTATAAAACTATTACTTTAATAGTAGCTTAGCTTAAGGAGCTATGCTACTATATAGCTATAATAAACTAAGTATTCTATATAAATACCTTAATATAAGCTAACTAGGTATAACTTAAGTATAAGCTACTTCTAATAGGGAACCTTTATAATAAAAATAAGGCCTTATTTTAGGCTTAGTAAAGCTTTATAGTATATAAGCTAAAGGCTAACTTAGACTTTATTAATACTAATTATAATAAATAGGTCCTTATTTACTAAAACTTATTACTTAAAATTTAGGTATAAGTAGCTTTATTCTTTAAGCTAGGTAGTAACTACTAATATATATTAAGCTATTTCATTACATACCTTAATACTATACTTATAAACCTTTATTAGAAAGAATATATAGTTATAAAGTTAAACTAGCTAAAATAATACTTAAATAAATAGTTTTTAGATTTCTTTATTTATTTTAAATAAAAGTTATACTTTATAAAGAGAAGCACTTAAGTAAATATAATAAAACTTACCTAGCTTTAAGTTAGGCTTAATAAGTAAATAAGGGATTATTATATAGGCTATAATATTCTTTACTTTAACTACTATATAATAATTATATAATACTATAGTATTACTTTAAATATTAACTTATATTAAATTAGAGAATATATTAAGGCTTATTAGTATACTTAAACTAAATATAACTAAAATAGTAATATAGCTATAATAAGCATTAATTTTATTAGTTTTTTAAGCTTTAAATAAAGTTATAAATCCTTTAGTAAAAGTAGGTTAGGTATAAAGCCTATAGATACTAAAGGTATAATTTAAGTAACCTAGGTTTTATAAAATATTATTAAGCACTATAAAGCTACTTATTAGTATTATTAGAAATAATAGAGGTGGG